>JASAMV010006213.1:0-62366 GCA_030248065.1 Rhynchonema sp. JSB1_4
AGGTCGAGTAGGGTGTCGACTGGGTGCTCAGCGCGGGAACGAGGCGTCGACTTAGTCGTTCCCGATTCCGAAAACCCGATGACTTGCGCGGTCGGCATCTCCAGTCTGTACGACGGACGTGGACGTCCGGACGTTGGAGATTGTTCGCCGAATTTGGTGTGCACGGTGGCACACGCAGGTAGACCTCGGGCAGGTTCGGCGTTTGTACCTTCTGCATTTGCAGCTCCTCATTCACACAGTCGCGAACGTGAGCCATTGAATATACCACCAGCGCACTCACTCGCCAACGGCACATCGAGTCAACAGACCTTCACCAATTCGCTGCCCATTCGCAACACAGCGCATCCCACAACAGACGGTTCGCTCGGTGATCAATTGCGACCGCGATCACGATCGCGATCCGCGTCGACCGACGCTGGTGATCGCGGTATCGTGATCACTGCTCCAGCGAATCGACCAGCTGCTGATCAATCGAATACGGAGCCGCATTCGAAAATGTCACGATCGCTTTATGTCGGACGGACCAGCACCGCGACCGGCACTTCGCAGAGTTAGTTGTTGCCCGCGTTTTTTGGGGGTGAACTGTTTTTGGTTGGAATCGAAGGTAATGCAAACTACCCAATGTGAATTATGCCTTTTGTTGCATCTTTTATTTTACATCGAAACTTGCATCCTGCTCAGTTTGGTTCTATTCTAGAAAACGTCTGAAGTAAGGTGATCTAGTTTTGTGCATGTGGCCCAACTGCGTCTTTTGGGGGATTATATTTAGCAACTCGAGGTCTTATCGTTTGCATGCCACAATTAACCATCAAAATGAACCCTGATTTTGCACGTTCATCCCAATCACCCTTAGGTGAGACCCCCGTAGCGTCCGTGGTACCGAAGACCCGTCGACCATCGGTGATTCACAACATGCTCACAGCCGGGGTACCGTTGGATCAGGTGCTGGACATGCAGAAGTACTATGATGCTGCTGCTAGTTAGTGCATTGTTCATTGTTAACATGCATGGGTGTTGAATTGGGTAATTGAAATCATACTGTTATGGTTTTTTTCTTAAACTGCAATTGTGTTCAGAAGTCAGTTTTAGTTCTGTTCGCATCCGCATGCGATAACGTGATAGTACGAGAAGTGGTCTGGTTTTATTTCAGTTGTTTTTGATCAACTTTTCTGACTTTCGTTTTCGACTAGAGCTAAAACGACTGGTTTTGAATCACATCTTGATTTGTTCTGTTCCATTTGAGCATCAGTTGAAACATTTTCCGGGACTTACTACAACAAAGACGATTACATGAATTTCACATGCAACTAATCCCCATTTCCCTTCCCCATTCAGGCACGGGTCGTCAAGTGGTCGCCAGTGACGTGCCGCTTTTGACAGTTGACTGTCTGCCCGGTCGATTGGTGCTGAGTCACGGCGGCGTGGTGTGTGCGCGAGCAGTCAGGGTGTTGACGGACGTTGAGGAGAAGGAGAATACGAGTGCGTCACGCTATCAGAGTGTAGGCTAATGGTTTTGTCCTCAAATCATCTCGTCAAAGAAAGTCGTCGAACACATGAGCCCCAAATTAGCGCGAAGACTAATACGTGTGTTCGACGACTTCATTTGACGAGATGATTTGACCACATTACTATAAGCCAGAATTTCTGATCGGATCGGGCCTGGCTTGGTCACGTGCGATTTTCTTGCGATCTTGGATATTAAGAAATTTTGTGAGCCCGCTAATTTCGTTCAACCTGCTTGAAAAAGCTGGTAAAGCTGGTCAATAGTTGTGGCTCCAGTAAATCACTTGCAAAAATACGCACGTGACCAAGACTGTCTGATCCGATTCGATCACCAAGTTTCACATCAGTCTTTGTTTTTGGGATGATCTTTAGGGTGCAGTAATCAGATGGAAGTTTGTTACAAATTTATGGCTTTAGATCAAAAAATCTGTCACCGTGAACCACAAAATGTGATGTGCAGGAGCGTTTTTGCTCTCTTTTGCTCATTTGTGGTTCATCGCTCTGACAATGAGCTGATACACCACCTTGCGTTGAAGCACACGGTGTGAGAAGGACACGCCACGACCGTTGCATCCTCTTGCTAATTCAGGTAAAAAGCAATCACATCAGGACGCTGCTGACACGCGGGCGTCGTGGTGGAACGAACTGAGATCGGAAATTGTGTCCCATATGAAATCATTGGGATGCAATGTTGTGCTGGCATACACGGAGGATATTGCTATCGAGTCGGTTTCGTTTGGTTGTTCGTTTGCCGATGCGACCACATATTATTCCAAGCAACCCCCTCCTCGGTGTATAGTTTACACCCAACTGACCTTTACACCGTTTCGAAATATCACCCTGAATAGGAAATCCAAACTAACATCCAACAGACAAAAATTCATCGTTTCCGACAACTGCGCTGATGTTCCAACGCTGTGTATCGTTCTAATTTCAACGGTCGTCGTGTGCTGTAAATGAAACTACGCCAACAGCTAGCTACATATTTGTCCCATTTCAGCGACGAAGTGTGCATTATGAGCGCCATGGGCACGGCCATCTGTGCGGTCAATGATTGCCCGCTGATTTGTATGTCGGATTCATTGGACGATGAAACATTATGTGTCGAAGAGACGTGTTTGACCTGTCATCTACCGTACTCAGACACGCAGCTGCCCTTCAGCGCTACACTGCAATCGTGCACTGTGTGTGGGTGAGTTTGTGAGCGAGGTGAATGTGTTTTCGTCTTGGTTGTTTCCTTCCGCACGGCAGTTTATGATCGCGCAGTTTTCTTGGCTTGAGCCGGCTCGCCAACTATTTGAACGTGTTTTTGTTTCCTTTTTTATGATTCCGAAGCGTGGATGTCATTGTTGCATTATTATTTTGTCAATAATGATATCATTCGGAGAAAACATTTGTTGCTGAATGAATATATACGTGGAGTCGGATTCGGATTGCACTCTCCAAAGAAAATAAGTCAACTAACCGTCACCTTGTTGTCTCAGGGAGGGTCACGTGGGCGAAGTGCTACTATCCACGTGTTCCCCGTCGCATTTCGGTGCGTGCGTACAGGCGACCAATATCACGCCCGTTCAAACGGTGGTCGTTCGGGCACTCAGATCCACTGAGGATGAGGTTGAGGAAGCCGCTGAGATCAGTCAGGTATGGTCGTGTGTAACGCAGTCGGTTGTGTTGATTGACTGACTGAGTAGGTCGGGTTGCGGGTTCGAGTCTTGGTGAGGGACATATTTTGAAAGATTTGTTCATTTTTTGCACAGATGTTCTGATTTTCGGTACGTTTTCAAGTTTTTTGCTCGTGTTATCACGTTCAAGTTCAAGTTCAAGTTTTTTATTGCATCAGAAGCAACATGGTAACGTCAACAACACGCATAAGCTGGACAGTAACGACGAAACCATAAATAATTACAAGTGTTTAGTGGGCCAGTGGATAGTTACGGATCGAGAGGTGTAGATGATGATAAGGAGCAAAAAACACAGAAAACGCAGAAACACAGCATGATCGGTCAATTACATTTCACACACGGACGGAATAAATTTCACTGGCAGCAATCGCAATTTGTACAACAATTCAACAATCAAGCTTTGCGAACGAATGACTCCTTTGAATATGCCCATTCGCAGGAAAACAGCAAAATCAGGTAAAGCATTGTAAAGATGGGACATGATAACAATAGCACTGGTAGCGAGAATATGAGTTTTAGCACGTGGGATACAAATGGCACGAGAATGATTCAGACGAGAACTGGAGCGAGAATTGGAATCAGAAATGAACGAAATAGAGTCAATAGGAGCAGCGCGAATACCAAGAACATAAGAATGCATCAATCTCAGACGACGTTTCATGACAGTGACACCCACATAATCAACACCAAACATTGAACACAACTGCGAATATGACACAGACCGATCAAAATTGCCAGAGAACATGCGAATAATGGATTTTTGTGTTCTTTCCAACAAATTACGTGAATAGTCATGAACAGGATAGGTCACCTCACACGAATAGTACATGACAGAGCAAATCAAGGTTTGATACAGATAACGCATGACAGACACAGGTAGATCATTACGAAAGGTACGGTACAATGAACCAGCAATTTTCTTCACTTTCACAGACGTGGCAGTAGCATGCAGACCAAAATCAAACTTGGAATCAATAACAGCACCCAGATATTTGTTTGCATCGACAACATCAATCAGACATTCATCAATCACAATAGCAGGGACAGCGGGACATGAACTTGAGCGAGCAAATTGTTGGAGTTTTGTTTTGGTAGAATTAATGGAGAGAAGTTTGTGTTTGGAGAAGTGCTCGACAATCAAGTTCACATCCTCTTGCAAATGCTTTTCACAGTCAGGTGTACACATGAAGTGAATCAGTACCAGATCATCAGCATAGAGAATAATACGTGAACACGGAGAGAAATGCAGTTTTGCAACAGAGTTGACGTATGCGAGAAACAATAACGGTCCTAATACACTGCCCTGCGGCACACCAGAGAGAACAGACAAGAAATCAGAACACACACCATTTACATTCACACATTGGGTTCGATCAGACAAATAGGATTGAACCAACAACAATAAATCGGGTGGAACATTGAAATCGTCTTGTAACACACGCAATAATAGATTGTGAGGAACGGTATCGAAAGCCTTTCGAACATCAAAATACACAGCAGCAACAGAATTTGAAACATCAAGAGCACGAGTGACTGTAGTATTGAAATGCAACAGGGCCTCAGTTGTAGACCGACCTCCACGAAAACCGAACTGCGTAAGTGGTGTAAGAGCAACCAATAGGGGCTATCTGTGGGCCATATCACACTTGAGTGATCCGATCCGGTTGTTGAAACGTCTTGTTTTACGCTGGTTGAAATTAGTGGCGTCAGTTTATTTCGAAATCTACTCAGCACTAAGAGTCACGTGACCATTGTAAGAATGGACCGATTAGATGGATAGATATTTTGGCGCCAGTATTGTGACAGAAAACGCAATACCCCTGTGCCCTGACCAATTAGGGTCACCGAGATTCACATCGCAAACAGTTTCTATTTTTATTCAGTCAAATATTATTTCAGTCGTATTAAATTCGTTGCAGCTGCTGCCATTCCTCGAACATCAGGTGCACAACAAGCTGATGGGCGAGTTCTTCCCTGCCGCAGCCACTGGTGAAACATCAGCCAGCCAGTCACGACCCAATGCGATCGTCGCGCTGCGCATCATGTTCATCATCGCACAGAGCAGTGTCGCTGCTGTTTTGACTGGTTCGTTTGGGGGTGGGGGTTGGGGGTTGGGGTCAGTGGTTGATTTTTTTGCGAGCATGTTTGTTGTGGCGTATTGTCGTGTTGAGAAATGGCCCGCCCGTCAACCAGTGTTGTTGGTCTACAACAATCCGCCGACTTTTTTGTGAATTGATCGGGATAGTTAGGACGCGGTGTTTTAGGTCGCCGATTGCCTAAGTGGGACGAAATTGTGAAGTAAATTGATGCTCGCTGGCTCGCTCGACGAAACTGTCGTCATGATTACAATTGCACCACACGGAGCGTTTCACAGCATAACGAGGGCATTACCATTTGGGCGGTTTTGTCAGACAACTGTTTTGATCGATTGGGGATCATCAATGTAGCACTTTTGAATGCCATTTCATGCCTGGCCGTGCGTTTGATCCCGTTGGCGCAACATCACGAAGCAATACCCAGACTGGAAGGCATCGATTCAACGTACAACATGCCCGGGGCAGCATTGACCAGTGACCGGAACACCACCTGTGTGCTGCTTAGCCCCACTGTTAGCGGAAGGGAGGTTAGATTATGTTTAGCTGCTCATTTATAAATTGGTTGATAAATTTCTGGTCTCTCAATCGGCGAACTCCACACAAACCTTCAGGTTCAAGGTTCAAGGTTTTTATTGCCTCAGAAGCAACATGGTAACGTCAACAACACGCATAAGCTGGACAGTAACGACGAAACCATAAATAATTACAGGTGTTTAGTGGGCCAGTGGAAAGTTACGGATAGAGCGGTGTAGATGATGATATGGAGAAGAAAAACACATGAACGGTCAATTACATTTCACACACAGACGGAATAAATTTCACCGGCAGCAATCGTAATTTGTACAACAATTCAACAATCAGGCTTTGCGAACGAATGACTCCTTTAAATGTGCCCATTCGCAGGAAAACAGCAAAATCAGGTAAAGCATTGTAAAGATGAGACATGACAACAATAGCACTGGTAGCGAGAATATGAGTTTTAGCACGTGGGATATACAAATGGCACGAGAATGATTCAGACGAGAACTAGAGCGAGAATTGGAATCAGAAATGAACGAAATAGAGTCAACAGGAGCAGCGCGAATACCAAGAACATAGGAATGCATCAATCTCAGACGACGTTTCATGGCAGTGACACCCACATAATCAACACCAAACATTGAAGACACCTGTGAATATGATATAGACCGATCATAATTACCAGAGAACATACGGATAATGGATTTTTGTGTTCTTTCCAACAAATTACGCGAATAATCATGAACAGGATACGTCACCTCACACGAATAGTACATGACAGAGCAGATCTAGGTTTGATACAGATAACGCATGACTGACACAGGTAGATCATTACGAAAGGTACGGTGCAAGGAACCAGCACTTTTCTTCACTTTCACAGACGTGGCAGTAGTATGCAGACCAAAATCAAACTTGGAATCAATAACAGCACCCAGGTATTTGTTTGCATCGACAACATCAATCAGACATTCATCAGTCACAACAGCAGGGACAGCGGGACATGAACTTGAGCGAGCGAATTGTTGAAGTTTTGTTTTGGTAGAATTGATGGAGAGAAGTTTGTGTTTGGAGAAGTGCTCGACAATCAAGTTCACATCCTCTTGCAAATGTTTCTCACAGTCAGGTGTACACATGAAGTGAATCAGAACCAAATCATCAGCATAGAGAATAATACGTGAACACGGAAAGAAATGCAGTTTTGCAACAGAGTTGATATAGGCGAGAAACAATAACGGTCCTAATACACTGCCCTGCCTGCGGCACACCAGAGAAAACAGACAAGAAATCAGAACATACACCATTTACATTCACACTTTGGGTTCGATCCGACAGATAAGATTGAATCAACAACAATAAATCGGGTGGAACATTGAATTCGTCTTGCAAAACACGCAATAATAGATTGTGAGGAACGGTATCGAATGCCTTTCGAACATCAAAATACAGCAACAACAGAATTTGAAATATCAAGCGCACGAGTGACTGTGGTATTGAAATGCAACAGGGCCTCAGTTGTGGACCGGCCCCCACGAAAACCGAACTGCGTTTCTGAGAGTTTGGGAGCAACCTACCAAAAAGAGTGCTTTCTGATGCGATTGGGGTACTTCAGATCAGAAAGCATTGATCAGATTGCAAGATTTGGACTCAAACATTTTGTCTGATCAATTGCCCCCGGATTTCTTCCAAATCCAGTCGCCCGACCGCACGATGACACCCGACGAGTCAACAGCGAATACGAATCCACATCGACCCAATCGCGTTTCGTCGTTGATATCAGCGATGCGACGCAATACGTCGAAGGGAGAAGTGAATAGTTTGGTTGGTGCAAACGGCGGGCATTTGAACTATGCTGGGCTTCATACAATACAGTCGACCCTCGCTTCATGTCTCTCAAATACACCGTCAAACAAATTCCTAGCTGCTCCATAAATACAGTAAGCATTCTGTGCTATGCATGAATGAAATATCTGGTTCCAATCGATTCGCCATATTGAGCAAAGGTGACAATAGGCCAGTATGTGAAGCAGCTCGAAACGAAAATGTTTCCTTGATTGGATGAGTATTCAGGAAAACGTGATAAACTATTTAAAAATACCAAAAACCGCAGTGGAATACAAAAAAACCGTCAGTCGGAAATTTCACAGTTCCTCATATTCTGTTTCTTTCACAGGTCAACTCGCACGATGTGTTGATAGCGGAAGTGCAATGCACCAAGTTGCAACTGCTTTGTTGGCCGTATATGCCCAGTGCACCTACCGTTGCAGCGGGAGCCACTGCTGTACCTGGTGGGGTCAATGTTGTCGATGGTAAACCTGTGTTGTGTCTTCTCTTTTTTCCTTTCTCTTGTTTTCTTAGATATCCGAGTGTTAAATTTAGAATAGTTTGATGAAAAGGAAATGTGCGTGTTGTCGCTGTGTTATTTTCACTTGTCTCCCCCACAAATGTCACTCAAATAGCTGGCCTTGCGCTTTCAGGCATGGATCTGAACGAATCGTTCACAACGAACATCGAATCGTTGGGTGCCAGTTTGAATGCGTCGGCAGCAGCGAACAGCTCGATGAATATTGAATGTAGACAAAAGCGAACCGAAAGCCGACTGGATCGAATTGTGAATGTGAGAGAGTGGTTTTTCTTACAGTTTTTTTTAGCAACACTCGAATATTCACATATCAGTAATCGCAATGTTCCTGTTCTGAAATCGGGTAGTTTTTTTCCTGGTCAGCCGACTCTGAAAATTGACTTCTATCGTTGCATAATTTGGTTTTTGTAACAAAACTCACTGCTGTTACATTATTTTGACCAACAAGAACGTTTCGCACTACACCAATATCTGCAACGGTTATTTCTGTGCTTTGCTTTCGTCTGCCACGTGAACAAAATAAATAGAAACGAATCGAACAAAAAAAACAAATCTGTGCACAATGCTGGCCGTATATTCATGTGGTCAACGCACATCGTCAATGTAGCGTTAATGTATGTATTTCCTCGCGTCCACTTATGGCTGCTTTGGTCTTCTGGCTGCGTTGACTATTTGCGTTGACGACAAAACAATTAGCCACCCGTGCCCAGAAATTCCGCCGTCGCCGACACGTGGACAAGCAGGACTTTGAGAGTTCGTTATTGGTGCGTGACCTGGCGCTAACCGTTGGCTGTCTGCCCGTGGTGTGCCCCCTGATTCTGCCTTTGACAAACAGGGAACATAGTCCCGGATCGGTCGCGTCAACTGACGGTCCATCCCAGGTAGAAATATGATCGTTTTCTGTTTATTTGCATTTGCATGGTGAGATGGAAAAAAGCGAAAATAATTCGATTTTCAGTCCGATAGCGCATCGCTGATTCGATGTGGCGTTGTGATGAACACGGATCAGTTTGTGATGGAGAAAACGCGATCGGCTCTGACCTTGGCACTGTTTGTTGATAGGCTGCACCGGACGTTGACCGATCCCGGTCGGCTAGTTTCTCTCTTACTTAGTTTTTATACAAAATATATGTTGATTTTTTCTCACAGATCAAACCGAGATCCTGATTTCGTCGCTGGATCACAACAATCAACTGTGCAACGCGATAACGGCGACGAATGTGGAGAAAGGTTATTCTTTTTTTGATAATCTATATTTTTTTAATTGATTTGTTCGGAAACTGAGTGCAACAAAATGCACCACTGTTTTCTCATGACACCGAAACATTTTCCAGGCCAATTGTTGTGTCGCTACATTGGTTGCTATGATTCAATGTGCATACGTGAGACCAGCGCACTCAAAGACCTCGCGTCGATCGAAGATTTCATGCAAGGGGTCCTCGGTGGGTTCAATGTTTTGAATTTGCAATTATCATTGTACTCCTTGAATATATCAACCCCTAAACTGGTATGTGAAACCTTACATTTTACAGATGAAATCATCTGTTCGATCCAGTGTCATGTTCGCAGTTACGGCGCCAACGCACTGTTATGTCTGAGGATAACTGGTTAGATTGGCTGGAGTTCTTTTATATTCAACGTTCAACTGCGGGGCTAGACACGAAACAATACTTCCTGTCTTGTTTTTTCAGGCAGTGAGCTTTTTGGCAGCGCGGCCAAGACGCAGGCGCAATGTTTGATTGGTGTGACTGGGGATATGGTAATGATCGAGCATTGTGCTGTCGACGATTAGCTGTTTGTTTGTGTGTGTGTATTATTTGCACTTGAATTTCATACGTTCTTTGTTGTTCTAATTTTTAGCAGCTATTTGCCGAACTATACAGCTTTGTAAAGTTTGCCTTTTTAGCCAGTTAGCTATACCTTCGAGCAAGTTAAGAGCCCAATGTACGGTATTTCTGCTCTTTCCATATTGAGCTTGTTTTTTTATATTTTGTTTGCAAAGTCACAATTATATTTTTGAGGTCACCACAAACATAACAAAGAGCTGTCATAGTGTCATGGTCATTGTTTAAGTTTGTGCCATGTCACGCTGACTCCCGCACCACGACCTTATTTGGAGCACATTTTCAGGTCTTAATGAACTCTTTTCAAAACACAAGTCAGAATTGGATTGTATCTGCGTATTCTTGTTGTGATCTTGTTTGGGCATAAATTCACGATATTAAGTGCTCATTTTAACTCCATGATGTATCTGGGGATCTCATAATCAGAATTATTCTCTAAAAGAAAAACAAAATTTTCTCTGGAAGAAAAATAAAACAACTATGAAATATGCGTAATTTTCGCGGCATTTATGGTTGATAAACCATGCTGCAATCACAGCAGCCATTATCTCACCTGTTGCGATTGTTGAATTGTGTTTTTTTTGAGAATAAAACACCTTTGTTCTTGTGAGAAATTCGCCAAACATGGGCGCTGACGCTGGAGAATCGGCGATATTCGCGAAGCAGTTGATCGAACTTTCGGTCGGTTTGCATCCCGTCCTATAAACCTGACCAAATGAGTCTACCATCACGTTCAGGGTTGGATTAAAAATTTTTTATTATCGGAACTTTTTTTTAAAAAAAAACATTAAATTTTTTTTAAATCACTTTTTTTATTCCGGACCCCCAAAAAATTGGTTTCTTGAGGAATCAAATTTCTGAAATCATGTTAGTAAGGTATGTTTTGAGGGACACTAAAGAGAACTTTTCCACTGACTTGTACGTTTACGTAATCACCTGCGATCTGATCCCTTTTGGTCATGACTTTGAGAAATTCGAAGGTAATGTGTGTGTAATGCATACATGTTGAATTAGTGACTCGGTCGGGGCGTGCGAAGTGCAGCCCTCCAAATGAGGCGTGCGAAAGACAAATTGCGTCAAATGAGGCGTGCGACGTACAGTGAGGCGTGCGAAAGACATCCGACACAAAATGAGGCGTGCGACGTACAGTGAGGCGTGCGAAAGACAAACAGCGTCAAATGAGGCGTGCGACGTACAGTGAGGCGTGCCAAGTACACTGCGGCGTGCCAAAGTCAGCCAAGATGAGGCGTGCGAAAGACAGCCGACACAAAATCAGGCGTGCGACGTACAGTGAGGCGTGCGAAAGACATCCGACACAAAATGAGGCGTGCCACGTACAGTGAGGCGTGCGAAAGACAAACAGCGTCAAATGAGGCGTGCGACGTACAGTGAAGCGTGCCAAGTACACTGCGGCGTGCCAAAGTCAGCCAAGATGAGGCGTGCGAAAGACAGCCGACACAAAATCAGGCGTGCGACGTACAGTGAGGCGTGCGAAAGACATCCGACGTCAAATGAGGCGTGCGAAAGACATCCGACGCCAAATGAGGCGTGCGAAAGAGAGCAGACGTCAGATGAGGCGCGCGAAAGACACCCGACGTCAGATGAGGCGTACGAAAGACATCCGACGCCAAATGAGGCGTGCGAAAGACATCAGACGTAAGATGAGGCGCGTAAAAGACGTATGACATCAATTGAGGCGTGCGAAAGACACACCCACTTCAAATGAGGCGTGCGAAAGACACCCCCACTTCAAATGAGGCGTGCGAAAGTCACCCCACTTCAAATGAGGCGTGCCAAGTTCATTCGTGTATTATGTACCACTGACATCTACAGTGGCTTGTACCATGCTGATATATGATGCGGCGTACCAAGTACGTTTAGATTGAGGCGTGCGAAGTACATCGGACGTCAAATGAGGCGTGCGAAGTTCGGATTTTCGAAACTCGCTTGTAAAGGCTCGTGGAGCGTTCTGAAATCAGTTCTGGAATCGACTCATTTTTGCGTGGTTTATACTTTTTTTAAATTAATTGAATTCCTTAATTGACTCCGGAATTTAATTCGGAATAAAAAAAATCACCGATCGATCGGTCACCGCCGATCCGGATCAGCGACCGTTGCTTGCGGTGCTGTTCTTATATATGCATTTGGCGAAACATTTTTGCCCGTCAGTGCACTAGTGTATTGGAGAATTTTAGTCTGCTGAAGTTCGATCAGTTGTCAGAACACAGTCTAAACATCGCCGTGGACGTCCACAAACATGCGAGTTGAAGCGTCCAATGTACATTGAGGCGTGCGAGGCACAAAACAAATGTTACATCGCATACTGTTGTCGTTTTTGTCTCACTGTACATTGCGCGCCGCAAGTGTATTTCGCAGGCACAATATATGTTGTTGTTTATGTTCATAGCAAGTTTTGAACGGTATTCTGCAGCCCAATCGAGGATTTTCACTCTAAAAGTCGCCAACACACTGGGGCACTGACGGGCAAAAATGTTTCGCCAAATGCATATATAAGAGCAGCACCGCAAGCAACGGTCGCTGATCCGGATCGGCGGTGATCGATCGATCGGTGATTTTTTGATTCCGAATTAAATTCCGGAATCAATTAAGGACTTCAATTAATTAAAAAAAGTATAAACCACCCAAAAATGAATCGATTCCAGAACTGATTTCAGAATCGCTCTACGAGCCTTTACAAGCGAGTTTCGAAAATCCGAACTTCGCACGCCTCATTTGACGTCCGATGTACTTCGCACGCCTCATTCTAAACGTACTTGGTACGCCGCATCATATATCAGCATGGTACAAGCCACTGCAGATGTCAGTGGTACATATTACACGAATGAACTTGGCACGCCTCATTTGAAGTGGGGTGACTTTCGCACGCCTCATTTGAAGTGTGGGTGACTTTCGCACGCCTCATTTGAAGTGGGTGTGTCTTTCGCACGCCTCAATTAATGTCATACGTCTTTTGCGCGCCTCATCTTACGCCTGATGTCTTTCGCACGCCTCATTTGGCGTCGGATGTCTTTCGCACGCCTCATCTTGGCTGACTTTGGCACGCCGCAGTGTACTTGGCACGCCTCACTGTACGTCGCACGCCTCATTTGACGCTGTTTGTCTTTCGCACGCCTCACTGTACGTCGCACGCCTCATTTTGCGTCGGATGTCTTTCGCACGCCTCACTGTACGTCGCACGCCTCATTTGACGCAATTTGTCTTTCGCACGCCTCATTTGAAGGGCTGTACTTCGCACGCCTCCAACCGAGCCACGCTTAAGTACTAACCGAGTCACTAATTCAACATGTATGGTGTAATGTGGGTATACATACTGTATGTGACAAAGGGAAGACCAACCTTCTGTTTGTGAATTTGGGAATAAATTTGAAGAGAGATAAAGACTCACACCATAATCACTTTGTGTCACAAAAGCAACAAATAGCTAATCCACACAACTGCAAACAGGCGAGCAACGTGGAGTGTGTCGATAGCTTACGACACGCTCAATAACTGCACAGTATATGGTATGGGGTGTGCTATATTATACATGCAGCTATTGTTGGGATGTCTGGGAACTGTATGAGTCCATCACAACACCGTTTTAAACTGAAATATAAGCGCCGCAGGCAATTTTTTGAGAAACATGGGCAATAAAACACATGAAAACATGTCTTTTTACCTTAAAAAGTCAGAAAATAACGAAAAAAAGTGAAAAATAATAAAAAAAGTGGTCTTACTTTTTAAAATTTTAAAATAAAAAGTGGCCAACTTTTAAAAAAAAAATTTTTTTTACAAAAAAATTTTTACTTTTTATTTAATCCAACCCTGATCACGTTGCCTGATCTCTTCAGTCCGCCTGATCGTTTGACCCATTTGGTGTGCTGCAACAATGTACTCGTATTGGCGTTGGCTAATCGGTCCGTTCTCAGGATCATGCCACAAAAACAGGAACAAACTGGTTATGGAGGGCATTTTGATTTCTTTGTGGTGCATACTTCTCGGGGTGTGCATTTTGAAAGCGTTACGTTTTTTGTGGCTGACTGACCGTGTGCGTGATGTACCGCACTGCATGTACCCCAATGGAGAGATCTAATCTGAAGTGGACAACACGCGAACTCTTGTTATCATGCCCTTCGAGAAAATGACCCATGGACAGGTTCATTATTCTCGAATGCCGCATGAATCAAGTATGTTCAGCTACATATTTCTCACAAAGTGTCGATTTGTACCCTCCATTATAAATCCAATTGCAGCCATTGCCGTACCTTGTGCGCAGTCAGACCGCATTGCGTACGCTCGAAAATCGCTGAGAGGCACGTTCGAAACATCCTGAACGGGTTCATTGCTCCCAAACTCTCAGAAACGCAGTTCGGTTTTCGTGGGGGCCGGTCCACAACTGAGGCCCTGTTGCATTTCAATACCACAGTCACTCGTGCTCTTGATATTTCAAATTCTGTTGTTGCTGTGTATTTTGATGTTCGGAAGGCCTTCGATACCGTTCCTCACAATCTATTATTGCGTGTTTTGCAAGACGAATTCAATGTTCCACCCTATTTATTGTTGTTGATTCAGTCCTATCTGTCGGATCGAACCCAAAGTGTGAATGTAAATGGTGTGTGTTCTGATTTCTTGTCTGTTTTCTCTGGTGTGCCGCAGGGCAGTGTATTAGGACCGTTATTGTTTCTCGCCTATATCAACTCTGTTGCAAAACTGCATTTCTCTCCGTGTTCACGTATTATTCTCTATGCTGATGATTTGGTACTGATTCACTTCATGTGTACACCTGACTGTGAGAAACATTTGCAAGAGGATGTGAACTTGATTGTCGAGTACTTCTCCAAACACACACACAAACTTCTCTCCATCAATTCTACCAAAACAAAACTTCAACAATTCGCTCGCTCAAGTTCATGTCCCGCTGTCCCTGCTGTTGTGATTGATGAATGTCTGATTGATGTTGTCGACGCAAATAAATACCTGGGTGCTGTTATTGATTCCAAGTTTGATTTTGGTCTGCATACTACTGCCACGTCTGTGAAAGTGAAGAAAATTGCTGGTTCCTTGTACCGTACCTTTCGTAATGATCTACCTGTGTCAGTCATGCGTTATCTGTATCAAACCTTGATCTGCTCTGTCATGTACTATTCGTGTGAGGTGACCTATACTGTTCATGATTATTCGCGTAATTTGTTGTGGTTATGTTCTCTGGTAATTATGATCGTTCTGTATCATATTCGCAGTTGTGTTCAATGTCTGGTGTTGATTATGTTGGTGTCACTGTCATGAAACGTCGTCTGTGTAGTGACGAATCCCCATGTGGCTTTGGAATGCAAAGCAGTGTAACGTGACTTTACTAAATATCACATGATTCATTGTATTTTGTCTACACGCATTCTAACGGCTTATTTCGTGTGTGCTTGTGCTTGTGAGCTTCAGAGTTGGTTACGTGGTTTACATGTGCCTTTGGAATAAAGTGTGTTGTGAAGCAAAGACAGTTTCGCATTATCTGGCATCCACACGTCGTGAAACTGTGAGACGACGCCCGTGAAAATTTGAGACCGGTGTCTATGTGCATTTTTATGCTGAACGTTACTTTACGGCCCCAACTACGAAAGTGAAATTGTGAAAAATTGTGAAATTTGACTGGAAATTATTGCGAATTTCGACGATTTCGACAATGAGTGGTCCAATACGTTCGAAATGGTCATCGCCGACGACGAAGCTGAAAGAAGTTTTGAACGAAATACGCGCCGAAGATTATCACAACCGTGAGGTGTTCGCTGAAGGTGATTCTTACAAGTTGATTCTTGGCAAAGTTCGCACCGAAAAACAACGTATTACTCAGTTCTGCAGTAGAACAGAGCGTTACATAGCCACCATGTACAAATGTCGTGACGAATGGCTCTCGCTGATCGAATCGTTGAAGGCGAATCAAGCTGAACAGAAGCAAGAGCAGGCGCTGTACGATGTCAAATGGACGAGTGAACGAGAACCGCTGTGCGAACAGGCAGTGGAGTGGCTTTCATTTTTTGATGCAAAGAAAGAGGAAATTGATGACATTGTCAAGCAAGTAGGACGTAAAAGCCGCACAGGCAGTGCCGAGAATGTGACGGCCGGGTCTGGTTCTGGTGTTGAGGCACTGGTTCCGATTGTGCAACAGCTGGCCAATCTTCAAGTTGCTCAATCGAAGCCACAAAAGCACGTGAAATACGAGAATTTGAAGCCGCTGAAATTTGATGGCCAACTAAAAAATTGGCCGGAGTTCTGGTGCCAGTTTAAGGCTAACGTGCACGACGACAATACGTATTCGAAGCAGGACAAGATGGGCTTGTTGAAACGCAGTCTCGAACCGAACGTTGCTGCCGAAATTGAGGGACGCCCAATGACAGACGAAGGTTATGATGAGGTTGTTGCGTTGCTCGAGAAAAGGTATGGTGACAAAAAGCGTTTGAAAACGTTGTACATCAATCAGTTGCAAACCTTGCCAATGTTTGATTCCAATGATCCTGGTTCTTTGCGGAAAATTGTCGAATCCGCCGACACAGCGTTACGTCAGTTGTCAGCGTTGGGATCTGAAATTGACGGTCTCAGCCAAGAATTTCTTGAAAACACCCTCAGGCAGAAATTACCCCGTGATGTGAATCGTGATCTTGAACGTGCCACGCCAGACGATGGTTGGTCGATTAATGCGCTGCGTGACAAATTGTGGGACTTGGTCGCGCAGGACGAACGTGTGGCTCAGTACTATCCCGGTGTTGATTCGGTGAACAAGCAGGCTGGTGGTCTTGATTCTAACCAGGTGACTACGAACATGTTTCCTGTGAACGTGCAAGAGGGTCAGCAGCAAAGTCAGGGTGCGTCACGAGGTAGTAGTAATCGTAGTCGCAATTATGGTGGCCGGGGCAAGACAGTTGAACATGGGGGCTGGAGCTCAGATGCAACCCGACAGAATATGAATTCTGACCAAACGCAAAGCAACGTGAGTGGCAGTGGTTAAGGTCGTGGGGGTAATCGTAGTGGCTTTCGAGGCGGCACGCGTGGGCGTTGGCACGGTTTCGTTTCGTTTCGTTTTACTTTTCATGGTTATAACCACAAGGCATATGCGCAACATCAACATAATCATTGATAAAATGGACCGCATAACCTTATACTAGCAAAAAACGTTTGTGATTATCGCAGTTCAGTCTCACAGTTTGCGATTTGAATGGTCAGGTGTCCAGAAACGGATTGTCATACGAAACGTATGTACAAAAAGACACAGCAAAATGTCCAGTAATACTGACAACAGTGTCCAGTAAAAGAAAGAGTAATAATAACATTGTTATTTAGCTAGCAGTTGTTCAACACAAAGCAGGCTGGTTGATGGGCAAAGCGCGTAGCTAGCTTTTATGATTTTCCGCGTCGCATATGATCTCTGATTAGCGAATAGCTTTGATTGAACATCTCGTAGTCGTCCACTTGACCGAACAGAATGTACGCTTTGAATAGGTACTCGTAGTACGAGTCGAGTCCAGCACCAAGACCGCTAAGTAGACCCTGCCACTCGCCCGTTTGAATGTCGATAACGTTGCCAAGCAGCCCAGTTGCTTCGTCCCGTAGTTTCCACAAAGCGCGATTAGTTCGTCGTGCGAGACCCTCATACGTCGGGTCATCTAATAATCTGGAGAGCACGCCAAATTCGAGCAGCAATGAGCCAGCACCAGATGTGCACGTTTCATTCACAGTATTCCACGGCACACCATACAGCAAATTGACACGAGGATGGGGCAGACCGGTTTCCGACTGTTCAAACGCAGGCAACAACCGACTGGCCAGATCGTGTGCCAATGTGAGCAATTCGTTGTTGTATTCGGGCATGGTGTAATCGCCCATCACGTGCTTCGGGTCGATCAGCATTAGATGCGCGGATAGGAGGGAGCCGAGCACTCTGATATTTGCCTCGAACACCTGGACGGTGATGTCCTTATCGAATGACACGTACTCGGTCACCAACTGCACGGCACGATGAAATTCGGTACGATTGCCCATCACAGCCAGAGTGTTGAGGGCGTCCACCAATGTGAGACAGTAATCACCAAGCACGTCGTTGATATTGATGTTGGACGGATCATCATAATCGGGTCCGCGTCCAGTGCAATGTATCGGATCCAATTCATCCAGCGGGAATGCATGTCGAATATAGTTGTCGTAACCGAACGTGAACATCTCGCGCGCTTTCTCGCGATATATGAGCCGATCGACATCGGTGAAGACGGGATATCGCATCGCCCATCGATCAAAAGACTCGGTGAAAATACGAAAATCGTTGTTGTGAACCGGCACATGGGTTGTTGGAGATGAGATGATGGCAGGCAGATGGACGCAGATCCACAAAATCGCGTGCACTCCAACGGCAATTGACAGCACTAAGTTCATTGCGTTGGGCCGATCGTCCCTCAAGTTGTATGGGTTAAAACCCAAGAGTGGCAAGAGTTCTTTCGGAAAATCACCCACATGCATTTGCTGCGGAGCAAATCACTGGAGTGAGAAATGCACGGTTTTCCCAACCCTGGAGCAGCGCTACGAGTTTTTCTTGAAGCAGCGTTTGTGTTTCGTTTGTGGCGGCAAGAATCACAGCGCACGATATTGCAGCACGCAGATGCCCTGCTATTTGTGCAAAAACATGGGGCACCATACGGCAATCTGCAGAGCAAAAGGGCAGTCAAGTCAAGCAAATGCGCCGCAAAAGCAGTCCGTGAATGTCGTGCAAGTCGAGCAAAGTGACGGTCGTCAAGTTGACGAAAAAAGTGACGTGAAAACGGTGAGTGGAAACTCTCTTATTGTTTCGCAAACGCATGCCATGGCTGTGGCTGACAGTGTCACGCCACAATACACGAGAATGATGACGGCAAAAGCGCCGGCTGGGTTGCCCGGAGCGCGGAATAAAAGCGTGAATGTGAAATTGTTGTTGGACACTGCGTGTGGACGCACGTTTATTGTCGAAAAGTGTGCCAAACGCGTTGGTTTCGAACCGTTGGAGCCAGCCAACATGAATTTGACGTTGTTCGGAGGTCAAACCAACAAGTTGGAAACAAAAAAGGGTCAAATTTCGGTCTGGCAACGTGACGGCTTTGAACGTGGGATGCACGCGGCTCTGGTGCCACGTATTCAACGTCCCGAAAAAGTGCCCAAATTATCGGACGAGGACCTGGAGTTTCTGAAGCAGTTCGGTGACGGCTGGTTGGCCGATGACTTTCCTGACGGTACAACCACAAACGAGCCAGACATCATAATTGGGATCGACTATTTCTGGCAGTTCATTTTGCCCGAGAAACCGGTGAAGTTGCCCTCAGGTCTGCTGTTGGTTCACACGACTTTGGGTCCGATTCTGACCGGAGCTGAATATTCGTCCGAAACGGTTATACAGACGGCAGCACAGTCAGTGTTCGTGTACAACGTGCTGACCAGACCAATCGAAGAAGAAATGTTTGTGTTATCGGAGCCGAACCCAACGAAACCACGTTTGAGCGAAGAGTCGTTGTGGGCACTTGATCTGATTGGTATTCGTGATGACCCACTGGAAGTGCAGGATGAGAAAGCACTTCAAAAATTTCGTGATACGATGAAAATTCTGCCGAACGGTTCAATTGAAGTCGGATTCCCTTGGAAAGAGGATCCACCGAATGTGCCTGATCATTATGCTTGTCGCTGGCACAGTTGAAAAGTCAAGGAAAGAAATTGGCAGGCAACGAAGAATTGAGGCAAGCCATTGACGGTGTCCGTCAAACGTATGAAAAGGAAGCGTTCATTGAAGAAGCACCAGAAATACCGGACGGTCCAGTGTCGTACCACAGCTGGAGTTGCGTTCACACACCGGAAAAGGAAACGACAAAGGGCAGAATCGTAAGCAATGGCTCGTTGAAGGCGGGAAAAGATGACAAAAGCATCAACGACGCAATGTATCGTGGTCCTGTCGATTTGCCGAACATGTGCGGATTGTTGTTGAAATTTCGCACATTCAAGTATTATATTGTGGCAGATTTGGCCAAAGCGTTCATGAAATTGAAACTCAGGAAACAAGACAGGGACATGACGCGATTCCTGTATTGGAAAGACCCCAAGAATCCAAAGCAAATTGAAGGAAATTTGCGGGTGATGCGCTACGCTGTTGTTCTGTTCGGATTCGTTGCATCACCATGGCTGTTGATGGAATCGTTGCGCTTCATGCTGAATGAGGAAAGGACGAGGCTTGCGTCTGAGATTTGCAAGCACATGTACGTTGACAATCTCGTGTATGGACATGATACGGAAGAGGAGGTGCTGGAGACGTACAAGTATTCGACGGAAGTGTTCTCCGAGCACAACATGGTGATCAGAAGACCAAGGAACAACGAACATCACGACTGTTTGGAAAACTATAAACCAGGAAAACAGTCGTTCACAATTTTAAAGCCGTAAAACCTGGAAACCAGATTTGATTGTGAAGACATAAACCGGTAAACTGGGTAATTGTGAAAAGTGCGAAAGGTTGAATTTGTCACTTTTGGTAACCTTGGTGCACATCAGGAAGGTCCCGTTCCAATGCCTGACTTACGGGTGCGCAAATTCAGGATAAAACCAGAAAACGGTTCAAAATTAAACCCAAGCCGGAGATTTCAACAATGGAAGCCGCTTACAAGTGCAATAAAAAACAAAGCTCAACCGGGCCAAAGTAGCAGAGCATGTTGTGAACTGTTTTATTGTGTTTCTCTGCTTGTGTCACGTGCTGGCTCTCGTGCTGTGCAACATTTGGTTGCTACGCATGCTCTTTCTTGGCTGCGTGCGCTGTGTCTGCCCAGTGCCCACTCTCTGTCTGTCTATCTTTTTGTTTTCCCTTTTTTCAAATCTTTCGTTTGGTATATTAATCTATTTTATTACGTTTTCCAGATCGAAAAATGTCCTCGCTCGTGTTCACTATCATATGTGCTGCTGTCGTTGGTGCAGAAAATTGTTCGTATGTTGCTAAAACCAGGGTTGGGCAAAAAAAAACGACGGCGTTTTTTCTTAAAAAACGACGTTTTTTTTCAAAAAAAAACGCCTGGGTCGTTTTTCGTTTTTTTTTTAAATCCTGAATTTCCTTGATTTTCCCTGATTTTTCAGGGAAAGTACCCTGATTATCAAGGAAAATCAATTTTTTGTCCCATTTTTTTCAAAAAATTTTCGACCAATTTTTACTTTGACGAGATACGTCGATATACGGAGTTTGACTTTCAGTGATGACCCCGGCCAAAGTTGGTCCCATGATGCGGGTCTGAGATGGGATCTTAACAACTCACTAGAAAAGGGTTGACACCCGTTTATTTTGCCTCAGAACACATAGAACTACTTCATTTAACCACGTTTTCTTCTCATTCTTCTCATTCTCGTTCTTGGTTTTGTTGAAAAACTGAGCAGGAGAGATTAGGATCGGGACGGGAAACCAAGGCCCGCCCCGGTCCGAATTTGAGGGTCAAAGGTAAAAATGGTCAAGAAACGCTAAGGGGAACATTTTTTCATACAGTCCAGTTATTTTTTGCAAATCCAGGTAGACCTGGCCCGATCGCCCGAATTTCCGCCTCGAGTCAAAAATCAAAAATCCCTGCCCGGCCAGAGGTTCCGGCCTGACCAATCCTAATCACTGCTGAGCAGTTCGTGGCGGCTATAGGTTTTTGTTGTTTTTTTACTAGACGTTAGCCGGTGGGTGGTAAAAGTAGCTGATCAGCTTCCAAAAGCTAAGTGAGAATTTTGGTGTCATTCGCACTTTGTTAGCTGATCAACTGTCGAAAACTACAGTAAGATTTTAAGTGCTCTTAGCATATCGTTAGCTGATCGATCGGCTGCCAAACACTGTAGTAAGAACTTTATAAAAAAATTACATGGATTACACGAACAAAGTACTCCAAGACTAAAAAGAAAAAGGCAAACATTGAGAATTATCACTATCTCATTATGATTACCTAATTATCAATAAAGAGTGAAGGTGAAAGATTTTCTAATTCATAGTTGTATCTGTTCCTTCACAGTTCGTGCAAAATTAGTCCATGGCGTTGCTTGTTGGATGGCGATTGACTCATGATCGCTTTGTCCAGAATCGGCATGAACAGCAGCCAATCGACCTCATTTACATCACGATGTTCAACTGTTTCATCTTCGAGGCCTGTGAGATAAGCTTAAACTTTTTCATCAATCTGGAATGAAAGTTAAGAGGAATTCGTTAGGTATAGGCGGAATATTTGTGTCTGCTTCAGAACAGGAATCACAACATACTTTTCGGTCACTCGGTGGTAATCAAAGTGCGAATGGTGCCAAAATTCTAGCAATTTCGTTTCGGTCACTTATTAGTAACCGGTGTTATGGCCTCAATAAACCGGTGAATATCCAGTCACGCCGACGGGATCGCAACGCGCTTCAATTTACCGATGAGGGGGTCAATTCTCTCCCTACTTGGTTCGGATCGGGCCGGGCCCGGCCGGAGAGTTGGCGGAATGTTTGGGCCGGGCCGGGTTTAGCTTGGGTCTGTTCTTCATTTTTGAGGCAATGAATGGACATTGGGCGGAGGGGGGCGGACTAAAGTTGGTTGAAGTTTTTTGTCCATTCGGGCGGGGGATTAGCAACCTCGGCCCGGCGCGACATATCTCACTGTTCTACTGATGAACGTCCAATCACACCGACGGGATCGCGAAGCGATGACGGAGGAGTGCTGGCTTCCATAAACCGATGAATCTCCAGTCGCACTGACGGGACCGCAAAGCGATGACGGACGAATGTTGGTTTCAATAAACCGATGAATATCCAGTCACGCCGACGGATCTAATGCGATGACGGACGAGTGCTGGCTTCCATAAACCGATGAATATTCAGTCACACCGACGGGATCGCTAAGCGATGACGGAGGAGTGTTGGCTTCCATAAACCGATGAATATGTATAAAGTCACACTCGCGGGATCGCAACGCGATGACGGAGGAGTGATGGCTTCCATAATCCGATGAATATCCAGTCACGTCGACGGGATCGCAACGCGATGCCGGAGGAGTCTGGGCTTCAGTATGCCGCCGAACAATCTAGCCTGCGGCAATAAAAAGGGCTAAAACTAGGATTAAAGTGCCCTCGGGCAACTGTATCTTGTTGCGCATAACAAAAGCCCTAAAGTTCTGATGCTATAAAGGGGATAAACAAGTAAATTACTGTTTTTCTGATGCTATAATGGGTTAAAACTAGAGTGACCAGACTAGATGCAGCAAGAACTTCAAGATACAGGCGCCGCGGGCGGGGCGGGAGGCTAGACAATCTTTTCGACCTGACACTGTCCAATAAACATGTTGCAACTACCGCAAGGACATGCCGTCAGTCCTAGCTTGAAATCTTTGTGACTAATTTTGCCGAACTTTTGTCAGCGCTTTTTGGAGTCTCAGGGCCCTTAAACCTGCGACCGTGTACAGGTCTGTTTTCGCGCTCGCTGAAGTATTTTGCACTAGCGCTGTGTGGTCTTGCAGTGTCGGAGAGTGCAGTTACTGAGAGTCGGTCTTAGAGCTCCTTCGTTGGTTTGCCGAGTTTGTGATGTAGTAATTGTAATGTAGGCTTGTGAAATGATTGAAAGGGTGGGACTGAGATGTACCGAGATGAGATGCGCTGAGATGAAACATAGATATGATGTCAAACCCGTCTTGTTTTGGAATTGGCTCGATCGCGACCGAAATGGAGGACTGAGTTGGTCGGAACTGAGATGCCGAGATTTTTCTAAAACTGACAGCTTGTCCTTATATGTTTAGCGGACAGTGTCAGGTCGAAAAGATTGTCTAGCCACCCGCCCGCGGCGCCTGTATCTTGAAGTTCTTGCTGCATCTAGTCTGGTCACTCTAGTTTTAACCCATTATAGCATCAGAAAAACAGTAATTTACTTGTTTATCCCCTTTATAGCATCAGAACTTTAGGGCTTTTGTTCTGCGCAACAAGATACAGTTGCCCGAGGGCACTTTAATCCTAGTACCTACATGTATTAGCTTAGCCAATGGTACCCAATTGTTAGATTTAGCAATACATGTGTATGTATATGCGCATGAGCATGTGCATGTGTGCACGAGTATGTCTGTGCGTGTGTATGTCACTCTGTTACTAGGTACCGCATACCTACATGTGTTAGCTTTACCAATAATTCGTTTGACGTCAGCTGTTCGAGAGAGGTCCATTATTGGGTACCTTCGTGCCATGTCACTCATTTATTGGGTACCACATACTTACGTGTGTTAGATTTAGCAATACATGTGTATGTGTATGTGCATGAGCATGTGCATGTCCATGTCACTCAGTTACTAGGTACTGTGTACATGTGTTAGCTTTACCAATGGTACCCAATTATCTGTCTCACGTTATGTGCACGTGCATGTACATGTGTATATCACTAAATTACCAGGTAACACATGCCTATATGTGCTGGAGTGTGTGTGTATCTACATGTGCATGTGCACTGGCGTCAGCTGTTCGGGATGGGTACAGTGCCGCTCGTTTATTGGGTACCAGATACTAACGGATCCAGGACGAGGGCGTAGACCCCCTTGGTCGACACCATTCCAATATGCCACTAGTAACCCCCGACCTGTCAAAAAAAGCAATTAATCGTTCTGCATGTGTATGTGTATATGTATGTGCATGTGCATGTGTATGTATGTGCTTGTGCGTGTGAATGTGCATGTACATGTGCATGTGAATGAGTATGTGTATGTCACTCTGTTACTGGGTACCACATACCTACGTGTGTTAGCTTTATCAATCAATGATTGATGACTTTTTTGACAGGTCGGGGTCGCACCTGAAAAATGGGACAAAAAATCCTGAATTTCCCTGATTTTCCCTGATTTTTCAAGGAAAGTACCTTGATTTTCAAGGAAAATCAATTTTTTGTCCCATTTTTTTCGGGTGCCACCCCGACCTGTCAAAAAAGTCATCAATCATGGCTTGGGAGTAGTTCTATATACTACTACAGCGGTGGACCTTTGGTGTGCAGACGAACTGGCCGCTTTGAAATGTACGGTATTATGGCGTTTGGTGAGGGGTGTGCACAGAAGAAATACCCGGGTGTCCACACGAAAGCGACGGCTGTTAAGACATTCATTGACGACCAAGTCAACGCTGCCGGTGGATATTAGTACTGTTGATAAAAATATTTTTTTGATTTGTAATTGCTTTGCGCAAACGCTCATTTGTTAATCAAAAAAATCCGTTTCACAAGTGACTGAGCATCTTTTTCTCCGCAGCTTGTGTGAATAAAAGATCGACTGTGCTCAGGATCGTGTTTGTTGCGCATTAAACGCATATCCAATATTTCATTGTAGTTTGCGCTGGGCATGCAACACACGTCGCGACACCAATGAATACATTCGTCATTGAATATAACCGCCGTAGTGGCCCTACATGCCATTTTCATTTTTTTCCACTTAGGGCTTAGGCTTAGGCTTAAAAAAACGACGTTTTTAAAAAAAAACGCTTGGGTCGTTTTTGGTTTTTTTTCAATCCTGAATTTCCTTGATTTTCCCTGATTTTTCAGGGAAAGTACCCTGATTATCAAGGAAAATCAATTTTTTTGTCCCATTTTTTTCAAAAAATTTTCGACCAATTTTTACTTGGTCGAGATACGTCGATATACGGAGTTTGACTTTCAGTGATGACCCCGGCCAAAGTTGGTCCCACGATGCGGGTCTGATATGGGATCTTAGCAACTCGCTGGAAAAGGGTTGAAATCTGTCTATTTTGCCTCAGAACACATAGAATGACTTCATTTAACCACGTTTTCTTCCCAACATGAGCGTTTTCCAATTTTTTGGGGGCATATTTTGGTCATCTGGGCGTTTTAAAAAAAACGTTTTTTTAAAAAAACGTTTTTTAAAAAAAAACGATTTTTTAAAAAAAACGTTTTTTGCCCAACCCTGTGTGCACAGTTGTTTTGCGGTGCATGCAGTAAAAGCACGAAGTGAAATGTTTCGTATGTTCGGGTTTCGGTAATTTTGGTATCTGGTCGAGCAATTACCGCGAGCGTGCGAATTTCAGTCACTGACATTCACATTCTGTCGGAGGATTATGGCCAGTTTGTATTCTTATCTAGGTTTATTTAGCATTCTCCAGTACAATGATTACTCTATTGGTTATTGTTACTTACACTCATCCATGTTTATTTATGTCTGACAGTGAAACGAGTTGACTCATTCTCAGTTCATATAGCTGCGTTGGGATTGACCAGTTTCGCAATTTGCTGCTCATGTCGTACTCATGTGACCTAATCGCTGGTTTCCGGTTTCCAGATCGACCAGTCTTTTTTGGTTATTTTTGTAATGTGTAACAATTCCATGCTCCTGTGCACTTCGCTGGTTTGTTATGGTCTTTCAAACGTACGATCACCACATATTTCTGTCTTCAACAAGCCGTTTTTTTCATTATTTAATACGAAACCTTTAGTTCGGGTTGTTAATAATCAACCCACGATCAGTCACAACAATTGAATTTGTGTAGTATGTATTATATTTTGCGTTTTTTGTTGATCGATCATGTGCATCGTGCTTTACGACTTGCGTACAACGTCTGACTTCCATTTTTGTGTACGTGTCTCGCTTTAATTGAGTTTTTCGAAGAATATTGTTAAAATCAAATACTGACGTAAGCCGTCTGTGCTCCATCCGAAACGATGGCTGAAACATTACTGTTTGCGTTGTGCATCGTGTTCCTGTCCCACCGTTGGAGCCAACAAATCGATGGATCTATTGGACTCGCCGCTCAACCAGTCCGATCCATCTGTTTGTGTGCGAGTGGTCGTGTGCAGGGTTGAAAAAAAAATTTTTTATTAACGAGCTTTTTTTAAAAAAAATTTTTTTTTGATTTTTTTTGACGAAAATTTTTTTATTAGAAAGGTGTTGCAAACGACGTTTCAGGATAAATGAAATCGATGCAACATATTTTTCAAAAATTGAAAAATTTTCGCCTAAGACCCAACTTGTGTGGTGCACCCGGTAGCATTGTGCAGATTCTATGGAATCCTACCAGTCTGAGGTTGATGTTGACTAACGATGTTACTCTAATGTATTGTAGCATGCCGTACAACGTATTTTAATGCATCTAATGCCGTATATCTGATATACGACCATCAAAATATCGATTACAGCCCAAATCTTGCGTGTCAGATCGACTTTGCGCGCCCGGTTTTGCACCAGACCTATGTATATACATGTGTAGTAGCATGCAGTGGTACATTATCGGTGCCACATCACTATAAAAGACCATCCCCGCGCATCCCTGTACGGATTTGGGGACAATACAGGGCGCCGCAGGCGCGATTTTGGAAAAATTGTCCCATCCACAGAAAAAAAGTGCCAATTTTTTGCCTCGAAAAAGGCCATTTTTGGACATTTCAGCCCAGTTTGGGCAACTTTTTTTTATTAAAATCGAAGCGAAATCTGAGTTTCAAAAAAAATTTTTTTTAAAAATTGTTTTTAATTAACCACTTTTTTTTGAAACAACCCTGGTCGTGTGAGTGCTCTGCTGCATGTGCTGCCGCCAGTTCGGCTCAGTTTAATGAGGCGCGTGTAGTCAGAAAACGGGAATGAAACAAAACATTCTTATTGCAGTCATCAACTTTCAGCCTGTGGGTGGAATTTTCGAAACGGTGTAAACAAAAGTTGGATGTGAATGTCGGCGCAACGCAGGGTCGAAAGCTCGGTCCGTGTACGCTCGGTGTAAACGTGAAACATTGCCTGTTGTTAACGTGAAATGTTTCAAGTTTACACCGAGCTCTTTCACACTGAGCTGTCGACCGAGCTATTTTTCATAATACCAACCCACCCACATGCACGCGGGACATTGTTATTTTACGAACCACGAGGTGCTGTATTCATGTCCAAAATGATCCGTACCTGTTGTCCTTCCGGCTGTTGGTTGCTGTTGTGCACATACCAGAGTGTTGTGAAATTTTGATAGTGTTCTTCTGTTATTGCAATATATTTACGCATATTTCATGTTGCACTAGATTGAGTGACAACAATGAATGACGGTGTCAAACTTCCTTCCATTTCGTGATTTGGTACACCCTTCCACACACAACCGCGGACACCGCCGTGCTTTCTGTACATGTACCAGCATTCGCTGAACGTTGAACCCAAGTCAGAATCAGTTGGTCAATTAAAACAAATCTAGACATTTTTGGTGCTGTAAATCACAATTACAAATTCAAAAAAGCAGGTAAATGTGTTATGCTTATCATAATGCTCACGTCAATGTTATTTACCCTCATCCGCACGTTGAAAAGGCCGTGCTGTAGCCTGACTTCTATTTCAGCTCTATTTCTTTAAAAGTCAGTCATCGCACCATGATTAATGCGACCCATTTCATTGGATTAATCGTACTTACTGCGCTGACCGATTTAGCCGTGAGTCGAAGTCGGCTGCCACGAAATGCAAACGCGGTTGCGGTGCGGGTCAGACGTTGTTTTCCTAAAAAAAGATCGTAAACACACACTTCCACTTGTTTCAGAAGATCAACAACGTGATATGTGAGTTTTCTTCCAAATATCCATTTCTTTTTCATTATTCAGTCCTTTGGAAATGAGTCACCCACTGCAGACAAGGACCTGCAAGCGCAATCCTGGTGCGCCAGTCTTGGTGCGACACGGACTGGCTTTACGTATACTGTGCGTCGTAACTGCACCGATGAAACGCACTCGTGCGCGAAACTGTGCGGCTCGATGACGGGACAGGATTCACAGGTTCGCCAGCCTAATTCTGTTTTTTCGTTTTTCTCCAGATGCCTGGTCAGCTCGCCTGTTCGTCTCTGTTCGAATCGAACCTGCCTGCACATTAAGTGCCAGCTTAAAAGTTGTCACCAGACCTAGAATAAACAGCTGGTCGACATTACTGGCTTCTGTAGATCTCCTTGACATCCTTGCTGCACACGACCAAGGCAAGTCCGATCCGATCACCAAATTTGATATCATTCATGCATTCCTTCTTTTTTTCAGTCTGCATCCAGACTGCACACATGTCTGGGTGCCATTCACATCTACTCGACGTCACCCACCTTTGACAAAACTTCCGATCTGTTCTACAATAGCTACATTCACAAGTCGTACAACTACGGACGGTGCAGTTTTAGTTTCTGCGGGCCAAACTATTGTTGTTGTCACGCTGTCTGAATATGATTCTGTGATCTTATAAGTTCAACTGTTCACTAGAATGTTTTACGCATTGTTAGGTATGTGGAGTGACAGAGGCCTGATGGCTCTATTCGTAAAAAACGTTTAAAATTGACCTTTTGTATGAAACACTGTGCTCAAATGGAATCCTCGAGGGGTGTTGGGAAACAATTTGAAGAGAACAATATTTGGAAACTACTTTGCTACCGATGTGTAATTACACCAGACTAATATGCCAATATTCCAAAGCATTTTGCCATTCTGCAACAAGTCATTCATTTGTCAAAATAACTGATCATTTCTCTTTAATTTTATCGCACTTCGTCACCAAACCTGTTGTACATACATTGAAACGAATACAAATGGGAATCGGATTGCACACGTCATAATCCGCACGCACGTTGTGAACAAAACAGATCACACACCCGTCTACGTGAACGGACAATTTCGCATTTTCGGCGCAATACACATCCTGTTCCATTTTGATATGCACCGTGTCGATATGGACATGTTTTCCGAGAGCTTAGTTTCATCATACTGTGTATGGCATCATATTTTATTGTATACTCCTTGAGCCCTGCAATTTTTGTATAAAAAATGATTTGGTCGGGTTCGAATGCCATAATACTCCTAATCCGAACCATCCATCGGTGTTTCGCTATGCAGTGCGTCGCTGGACATTTTCATTCTTCGAATTCTAATTTTAGGGAGAACAAAGCAAGTCCTAAGAAGAAAACTGCGCCATGACCTGTTACTTGGACAAATGCAGCGGTGATCCAACATCATGAACGTAGTGAAATGTTTGACGGTGACTTTGTCCGTCTCGCTCGTCGTCGAAGCGCAATTCATTCATCCGTTCACGGCTACGTCCATTTGTAACTATTTTGAACCAGTGAGAATCGTGTTCTCTACCTTACTTGTTGTTCAAAATGATTCGTAAAATACTGTAGATGAAAATAGGAGACATAAGAGAAAATATTTTTTTATATTATCCACGATACATTATACATGGTTCCAAGAAAACCTCTGGTACCTAGGTCACACCACATGGTACTCCAAAAATCAACATGTTTCAACCAGAATGCATGCACACACACGTTTCAGCAACAGGAACTAACGGACACAAAACTACTTGAACGATGTGGAACGTTGCTTTCAATCTGCGAAACCGAACAAGGCTACAGATCGTGTTTGAGATTCGCCAATTGTGCCGCCAAAGTCAGTGGGGTCAGGGCTGTTCAGAGGACATGCGGACTGCAGAAAACGCAGCCCATCACAACGTTGGTCTTCGATTTTGCTCGTTCATTCAAAATTCTCACTATTCTATCATCTCCGTTGTCCTGGGGAAATCGACCAAGAATTTGTGCATGCCGAATCGCCCCATCCGTAGGTCATGCCGCTTTCAGTATTTCTTGGAGTTCGCTCCGACCTAAGCTGACAAAATTGTAGAACTTCCATTTATGTTCTTCAGAGGCTACCAAAGCCGTGATTCGACGTCACCCAGTTCGCGAATAATTTCTTCACGAGCAGACGACCGCGTTGTCAGTAAGTGGTTAATTGTGGCGCATTGTTTCCACATGAACAGTAATAACGTACACGTGTCAATATCAACTTTTGTCAGCCACGGATGCCATTGCTAGATTGGGCGCACTTTAGGATAGAATCGGGGCCCTTAATATGACCAGCGTAAAATATGTTGCCCTCATACCATAAACAACATTTACGCTGGTCGAAGTTAGTGTTCCAATATTACATATATCAAAATGCGGCTCAAACAACAAACCACATCTGCGTCAGCGTTCGGCAAAAGTTGATGCGACCCAAAGTGCCCGACTGATGTCCGAGTGGAAACCAGCGGCCGGAAAGATGCGGCTTCTGCAACATATGTAGGATTGTAATTTCCTGCAAATGCAAATCATAATAGCTCACAGACGGTCACGAAGCAAAGCCGCACAGCTGGCCATGGCAGGTCGCCCTTGTGAACTCGAAAGGCGAAAACAACTGCGGGGGCTCGATCGTGTCGAAACGAGCTGTGGTCACCGCCGCACACTGTTTGTACAGCCGCTCGCCGTACGTTGGTGGATATTTTTTCTTTTTCTTTGTATTAGACAGATTTGTGTGTTGTCTGACCTCGAGACCAATTTGGCAGGCTAAACAGGTTTTGCTAGGTCAGTTGTGAGATCAACACCCGATACTGCACGGTACATACCATATGCAACACAGTGTTCATTTCATGCAATTGATCTGTAAATGATAGTGGTTGTATGGGTAACAACACGCGTAGTATCCAGTAGTGCGAAGTGAAGGCAGCGCTGCAGTCGGGATTTATCCCGCTTGAAGTCCTCGAAAACCCTAAGGCTGAACTCTGACAAACGCGAAAAGCGAAAAACGAAAACAGCATAACAACTTTAGATTCCGATATGTGTTATTTAGATCATCTTAAGCCCTTTTTTCAACTTGGTGGGCAATGTGCTCAGTGCAACCCAGCTGTATTTGATGTCAATGCAAGTTCGTAAATTTTAGTGACAAATATGTTGGCACCAACTGTGTCTATGTCGGCGTCCATAATGTGGACGATGCGAAGAGCATACAAACGTGCATCGAACCTGGGTCCATTGAAGTTCACGAGCGCTTCAACCTGACTACTTGGGAACACGACGTTGCTGTGCTCAGGTTTAAGGTTCCATCTCAGATTTGCTTTTCTTTTGGAAGTTTCAGTCACACTCATCTTAAAACAAGTGTGGAAGTGACGACTACCACTTGGCAGCAGCAAAGTAAAAGTATAATTGTCGGCCGGGAATCCAACACCTTTTCTGTGATGCAGCTATCAAGGAAACATCCTTCAGTTGGCATAAGTTAAGACCATCTTGCCAAGTCGTGCTATAATGACGAAAAGACTCTTATTCACTGTTGGCTTTCTACTGCTACTTTATTCATTCCATTCCGCAAATCCAACTGCGCTGCAACTGAACAAGCAACGCAAAGTCACACATTATAAGCATTCACATTCCGTTATCAGTACGTGGGTTTCTAGGCCCGCGCACTGTTGTCAGACACAACATAAGCTTGAACAATATCGTCACGACATTCTCCCCCTCAAGAAGCTCAATAAATGAACATGCCTCAGATTTCTATCCCAATTGAATCATCCCTACGTTCAAATGAATCTCGCTCAAATGATGAATGTGTCACAATTCCAGTCCAATCGGCTCAGTGTCACCTTGAGTGACCATCAGGCATGAATCCATCTGTGGCCCTCCCAACTGTCCTCGGTCCGGCCTTGTCCGCAACGTCAGACAGCCTGTCGGTGACTGCATACGCGTTTGGGGAGTCTCGTCTGTTCGCTTCGGCCTCGTTCGTCGTTTGTTGCTGTTCGTTGCAGTTCGTGGCCATCGACTTCGACTATTGTTGACCGTTTGGAGTGATTGGTTGGCTATTGGAATTGATGTTCGACTTATCGGTGTTGAAGGGTTGTACTGGAGGTGCGACCACCCTCCAGGAGCTGCAGGCAGTGGACGACTATGCTCCTCCTCCCCCTTGAGAAGTGAGCGACGTTGCCAACAACACGAATTGAATGTCACACGACGCCGTTGAATTTCATCACTGAATTTCGGACTTGAACATTCGCTTACTTTGCGCACACGTGGCCATAAATTTTCAGTGCACGCCACAAAATGTGCACATAATCATCTCGTTCAAAATTTTGTGCCAGCTCACATAGCAAGTGGCTGCACGACCAGGGGACACAACATTGGACTTCTTTCGCACTCGGATTCGACTCCCGCAGGGGATGCCAGAATATAATGACGAAAAGACTCTTATTCACTGTTGGCTTTCTACTGCTACTTTATTCATTCCATTCCGCAAATCCAACTGCACTGCAACTGAACAAGCAACGCAAAGTCACACATTATAAGCATTCACATTCCGTTATCAGTACGTGGGTTTTCTAGGCCCGGGCACTCTTGTCAGACACAACATAAACTTGAACAATATCGTCACGACACGTGCCGGTACCCTAACAATTTTACTGTTTCATTTCTGTGCAATGCTTTCCTGGGAAACAGAATAGTGATCCGATACTACGAAAACGCCACTGAAAGGTGATTTAGGAAATAAATAGCGTATCAAATAAATGTTTGTATTGCGCGACGGTGACTCTTTGGTTGTGGCCGTGAATGTTCATTTTGTTGGTTTGAATTTGATGAAACGCGATACCATAAGTTTGCGACAGAATTATTATCAACGCAACGTTTCGGTGTCCACTAAACACCATCATCAGACAAATTACCCACTGAAATAATAATTAAATAATAAATATGCAAAATTACACTGAAAAACAAAAAAAATGAAATTATTTTTGAGCAATATTAAAAATACTATGGCGCACTGGTTCCGGTCTCCAACAGAGTAATGTTTTTGGCAATGGCATATTCCCAGTTAGGTGACAGTCCGATACCGGCGTTCAGGTTAAAACCGGGCTTGCGGGCCCGGATGAACAACGATTCCAGATATTGCAGCTGGAAATAGTTGGGTTCGTTGCAATCTGCAATACGTGTGGACTGGAAGTCTGCTAGCCAGCGCAACGTGTAGCGTGTGGCGTGCAAAGCAGTGTGTGTCTGCACGGTTGCATGGGTATAAGTGCAACTTTGAGCCGCAGCCAGACCGCGTTCCCGTAGCTCAGTTGGTAGAGCAACTGGCTGTCCAGGCCTGGTGGCTGGAAGGTTGGAGGTTCGAGCCCTTCCGGGAGCATACGTTTGGTGTGGCGGTTCAGAGTTCACATACGCGTGAGACAGTCTCCGGGCTTTCACAACATCTGCGAGAATACATGTCGTGACGATATTTGTGCAGGTTTATGTTGTGTCTGACAAGAGTGCGCGGGCCTAGAAAACCCACGTACTGATAACGGAATGTGAATGCTTATAATGTGTGACTTTGCGTTGCTTGTTCAGTTGCAGTGCGGTTGGATTTGCGGAACGGAATGAATAAAGTAGCAGTAGAAAGCCAACAGTGAACAAGAGTCTTTTCGTTATTATATTCTGGCATAACCCTGTCGCGTCGAGCCGAATCCGAGTGCGAAAAATCCCAATTCAGTTCCCTGGTAGTCAGCCACTTCTATTGAGCTGCACAAAATTTTGAACGAGATAAATTATGTGCACATATTTGACGTGCACTGCAAATTACAGACAAAAAGAAAAAAAAAAAAAAAAAAAATCAAGAGCTACTCCAAAAAGAAAAGATAATACACAAGAGCATAATAAACACAAACAAACAACACAAAAAACAAACAAAAAAAAAAAAAAAAAAAAAAAAAACAAAAAAGAAAAACAAAAAAACAACAAACCACATAACAAAACAAAAACAAAAGAAAGAAAAAAAACAAAAAATAAAAAAAAAAAAAAAAAAAAAAAAAAATAAAAAATAAAAAAAAATAAAAAAAAAAAAAACACAAAAAAAAAAAAAAAATAAAACAAAAAAAAAAAAAAAACAAAAAAAAAAAAAAGTATTATAATACAGGGACCACAGCTTTATTACGGATGCAGATGGCAGCACATCGTACATCACGGACGAACAGGTGACCGTGTTGGGCACCGAACCCAACTATTTCCAGCTGCAATATCTGGAATCGTTGTTCATCCGGGCCCGCAAGCCCGGTTTTAACCTGAACGCCGGTATCGGACTGTCACCTAACTGGGAATATGCCATTGCCAAAAACATTACTCTGTTGGAGACCGGAACCAGTACGCCATAGTATTTTTAATTTTGCTCAAAAATAATTTCATTTTTTGTTTTTCTGTGTAATTTTGCATATTTATTATTTAATTATTATTTCAGTGGGTAATTTGCCTGATGATGGTGTTCAGTGGACACCGAAACGTTGCGTTGATAATAATTCTGTCGCAAACTTGTGGTATCGCGTTTCATCAAATTCAAACCAACAAAATGTATCAAATAAAGTTGCAATTCCATGAGTCTTTGACTTTTCCGCGGCAAACTTGCTCATAAATGTTCTCGTCCAATGTCTTTGCATTCAAACTTGGATCCGAAAGCGAGACACCATTTAGGAGGATCTGCCGTTGGATGGCAATGCGGCGACAGTGTGCGTTCCTGACGAACCGATCGACGATTTGAAAACGGCCGAATGCTACGTCACTGGGTGGGGAATGACCGAAGCAGGCAACCGTGCGTGAGCCGATATGAACATATGACTCTGACAACACTTTTGGGAGAAACTTTTCAAACGCGTTCCCTGATCCGCAAGCCCATATTTATAACAGTCTGGTGAATACCATCCACTCACAGAAGTCTAACGTTGTAATTTGCAAATTACCCACTAAAATAATAATTAAATAATAAATATGCAAATTACACAGAAAAATAAAAAATGAAATTATTTTTGAGCAAAATTAAAAATACGATGGCGCACTGGTTCCGGTCTCCAATAGAGTAATGTTTTTGGCAATGGCATATTCCCAGGTAGGTGACAGTCCGATACCGGCGTTCAGGTTAAAACCGGGCTTGCGGGCCCGGATGAACAACGATTCCAGATTTTGCAGCTGGAAATAGTTTGGTTCGTTGCAATCTGCAATACGCGTGAGACAGTCACCGGGCTTTCACAACATCTGCGAGAATACAGGGACCACAGCGCTGTATTACGGATGCAGATGGCAGCACATCGTACAACACGGACGAACAGGTGACCGTGTTGGGCACCGAACCCAACTATTACCAGCTACAATATTTGGAATCGTTGTTCATCCGGGCCCGCGAGCCCGGTTTGAACCTGAACGCCGGTATCGGACTGTCACCTAACTGGGAATATGCCATTTGCCAAAAACATTACTCTGTTGGAGACCGGAACCAGTGCGCCATAGTATTTTTAATTTTGCCCAAAAATAAATTCATTTTTTGTTTTTCTGTGTAATTTTGCAATTTTCCGTTGTAATTTGCGAAATGCTACGAAACTCAGCTGGCTGCCGCTCGCTTTACGGATCAGACAGTGCATTGGAAAAGTTTCTCTCCAAAGTATTGTCTGAGTATACAATTTGAGATCGAGTCCAAAGATAACGTCTTAGGCGGTTTTCAGCAACAACCGTGTCGCCCGTGCTGATGCAAACAGCGGTGGTAATTCAGGAGCCAGAATTGTGCGAAATGGCCTATGAAAACATTACTTCTACCGACAAATTCTACCGCCAATTGATGATCTGCGCTCTTGGCAAATCGTTGAAGGCAAACTCGGACGCAGTGAGCGACAGTTGCCAAGTGCGTTTGGAGTGAAACATCAGTGAAGCGCTCCATACACAGCACCGCAGCTAGTGCAGGGTTGAAAAAAAAATTTTTTATTAGAGCACTGTTTTTTTTAAAAAAAAACACAAAAAAAATTATTTTTTTTTGAAAAAATTTTTTTAATTAGAAAAAGTAGCGCAAACGTCGTTTCAGGTGAAATGGAGGCGCTACACAAAAATTTTTGAAAACTCAAAATAATTTTTCGTCGCGTGACCCCTCACGTGGGGTCATCAACACATGTACGAAGGCGATTCGGTTATTGTGGCAGGATCTGAACGTGACGTGGACTCGACACGACCAATTTATTATCACTGTTTGTCGGTAGCATAAATATCACGCGGACGTGGTGGCGACTAACTGCGTAGATTGTCGCAGAATACTAAATTTCACGTGCCAAACATAGATGATAATGATTCAACGACCATAGGAAACGATTACCGCTTATGTATTGTAGCTGGTAAAGTTCTGATCAAAGGAGTGATGTACCGGAGAATTCCAAATATGCTCCTCCAATAAGCAGCCACTGGAAACAAATAATTAGTTGTACTGAATAAGCGCGCCGCATCTGCAGACATTTTTATTCATGTCTCACATGCTTATACAAAGTGCGGGCATATATGGAAATTGATTGAAACCTCATATTCGATGTGAATCCTAAGCTAAGCCCCAGGGGGCGTACTTGGCATTCTCCGGTACGGGTACCTGAATTCTCCTAATAGAGCCCCTGTGAATGATGCTCTCAAGACACTGAATGAAATGAAAAGTTTCTGTTCATGATCCTGCGGCAGTATACGTACAACTTGTATGTACACATGGTGCCTATTCGTTTCCATACGCTCTGTATAACCGTTTCACAGATTGGTGGGGCTACAATATAGAAAACTATGGTGCCGAAGAAGCATGCCTTGAGTTATCATTTAAAACAAACTGAGGTCCATCACTTCTTTATGAGTCATTTTGGCGGTCAAACTAAGCGCCGCAGGCGCGATTTTGGGAAATTTGACCCAACTTAGAAAAAATTTTCAAAAATTTATGCCTCAAAATCAAAAAGGCCATTTTTGGAAGAATTAGGCGATTTTATTTTTCCGAAAAACGCGTGTTTTTAATTAAAAAAAAACAGAATATCTGGCTCTTCAAAAAAAAAATTTTTTTTTTATTTTTTTTAATTAACCACTGTTTTTTTTGAAACAACCCTGAGCTAGTGTAATGGAGTGTTTGAAATTGCTACGATATTACGGCTCCTGTTTTTACCCCCGGTGCAATTAACTCGCCAAAATCTGACAGGTATGTATAGTCCAACAACAGCCAACGCAGAATTTATGGCAGCCACATTGCCTGATTAGTAAAGCGCAAGATGAAGTGATGAGCTAGCCCGGTTTTAGTTAAAATATATTTTTTCTTTTCTTTCTTCATCTTCACCTTCCAACTTTGTTCATTCACAGTTTCGGTGCCTTCAAAAAGTTTTATTTTAATTTTTGGATGGCAAACGCTTCATTTGATTGACTTCCTTTATGTCGTTATGCGAAAAAATGATGCTTTGGTCACTCATTTTTCTCTTTCTGTTTCCCGCGTTTTTTTGCTTCCGTAACCCTGTAGTCGAACCATTCCCATGATTCATGTCTGGAACGGGCACTTCGTCGGTATCAGTAAAAATAAGACCAACCCCCAACCAAAGCTTACACGTGAGGGAAAAAAACAGCAGAAAAATAAACCAACCCCCAAACCCTTGAAAAAAGAACACCCCTCACCACACACACACAAAAGCAACATCAAAAAGCAAAAAAAAAACCAAAAAAAAAACAAATTTAAAAAATAAATATAGACCAAGCCCCTTGGCGGAGCAGTTGAAAACCGAAAAATAGCCCAACCCCCATTTTCTCTGCCATTTATTTTTCACCTGCTTGAAAATGATTTAATTCGGGGTTCATTAAAATGTCTTAAAAGAAGCATTATCATTCAAAACGCTTGTTACAGAGGTGGGAATCGGGCCGGGTTACCTCGGTCCGGCATGGCCGGATTCAGAAAAAGTCAGCCCGGGCCTATCCGGCCCGGTTTTTCGGGTCGGGTTTTTCTGATTTTATTTTGAAGCAAACGTCGGGTGTGAAAAGATTGTTTCTGTTTGTTGAAATCATTGATATTTACACATTGAAAACATAAACAAAAACATCAAAGAGCTTGTCTGTGAGAAGCTTTGAACTCGTGGCTCTCACAACCACAGTCAGTTATGCTTGCCACTGTGCTAAAGACGCCGACAGCCCAGCCGCCTTACGATACGTTATAAACGTAATGATCGGGCCAGCAGCGACGCACTCACCGAGAGAGCGTAAAGTCCCTAATACAACACACACACAGCTGGGGATTATGCAACAACTCATGTGCTGAAGCAATCTTTTGTGTGTGTGTCTGTTGGGGTCGCGTGCTTTGGGGCTTGGTCTATTTTGTCCGCGAAAATTCCTCCGCCAACCAACTTGGTTTTCTTTTTCAAAAATAAGAAACTAGACCAACCCCCATCCGGAACTAGCAGGTGTTTTCAACATGCTGTAACTCAATGTACATAGCGTTTTGAGACAAAATTTTTGGTGAATGTTTAGAATAGTTTGCCAGCTGCACGCTGCACACAAAAAGTGGGTTGGTTTTTGGTTGGGGCTTGGTCTTATTTTTACTGATACCGACGACTTTGCACTTTGCGGATCAGGCTGCTTGACTGTCATAATTTCTGCGTTGGTTGTTGTTCGACCATTGCTGCCAAAATTGTCCCACAAAATTCCTTCGATCCCTGCTGCAATATCACCGCGGACTCTGCAAAAGGCATATTTATCAAATGCACTCCATAGACCCCCACAGCCACATGTAGAGAGAATGAGGCACCCATGTAATGCACACCTTGCTCGCGAACCAGAAATGTAAGCGGCAGTCAGTTACGTATCCTTCAAGAGAATAACACCGCTGAAACAAAGCATCTAGACCCCAGATAGTACCGCACTGGACCGAACGAGCCTCGAGTCAGTTCTGTGTGGTCGGGGCTGGATTGCACTGAAAATCTAGATGTTTGGTTGACTGCTCTCAACACTTTTCTCTAAAACAGGGCGACAGCGGTGGACCTTTGGTGTGCAGACGAGCTGGCCGCTTTGAAATGCACGGTATTGTGTCGTTTGGTGAGGGGTGTGCACAGAAGGAATACCCTGGTGTCTACACGAAAGTGACGGCTGTTAAGACATTCATTGACGACCAAGTCAACGCTGCCGGTGGATATTAGTACTGTTGATAAAAATATTTTTTTGATTTGTAATTGCTTTGCGCAAACGCTCATTTGTTAATCAAAAAAAATCCGTTTCACAAGTGACTGAGCATCTTTTTCTCCACAGCTTGTGTGAATAAAAGATCGACTGTGCTCAGGATCGTGTTTGTTGCGCATTAAACGCATATCCAATATTTGATTGTTGTTTGCGCTCCGCATGCAACACACGTCGCGACACCAATGAATACGTTCGTCATTGAATATAACCGCCGTAGATGCCATTTTCATTTTTTTCACTTTGGGCTCGCCAACTGTTGTGACAACTTTGTGTGGGCTAATGTTGTGACTAGGCAGCATGTGAGCTTAGAACACTCACATGACTGATAACAGCTTATGAATGCTTATAATGTGTGATCTTACGTTGCATGTTCAGTTGCAGTGCAGTTCGGACTTGTGTATTTTGTGAAAGTGTAAAATGAATATCTTTCTTTCGTCGCGACATGTGGCATAACCTGATCGAGTGAACCTGCGGCATTCGTGAATTGTGAAGAAGTCCAATGTCCCCTTGTAGTGCAGCCGCTTGTTATGCGGTCTGACACACAAATTTGTACTGCCTGAAGTGCAGTCTGGAAAGAGCACATTTTGTGATGTGCTTCTGAAAATTTGGCCTAAAATTGAATTTCAACATCGAACGGTCGCGCGAAATTGATCGAATCATGTTCGGAACGTCGTCAATGGCTGGTCGAGAGGGGGAGGAATGATCGTGTCCACTGGCTGCAACTCCTGGAGGGCCGTCTCACCTCCAGTACAACACTCTAACACTGGTCTATCGATCGCCAACCAGCCTCTCTCTCATCTTCATCTCAATAGTCAATTCGATGCTACAACCGGTCAACAACAGTCGAGTGATGTCAATATTGTGACGATGGGTAGAGTCCCCTTGGCATGGTGTTGAGGTTTATACTGTCCAGGTATATTGAGTGGTCGGTATTGAATATACACAATATCGGGTCGGATATACGAATACACACACGTTGAATATAACACAAGCTGACTTGAATCTAACTTCGTCACAATGTAACACACAAGTTCCACAAGTTCCCAACCGTGCATGCTAGGCTGTTTGCAAGAGAAATACGCTCTTATCACAAAGTCATGCGCTGTAGCTGAGACACAACATACCACTGAAGTTCACGTGCATGAATTGTCACTACAGTCAATGCAACGAACTGCAACGAAATCGATGGTCGAATCGAAACCCCGCGATGTCACCCACCAGAAAGCAAGCGCACGAAGCGCACCTGGGAAATGTTCAAATGGAATGGTCGAAACTGGCTGCTCTGCACCATGGGCGTGCACCAGCTACATGTAAATCTGCTCTGCACTGTGGACTTGTGCATCAGATATCAAGCCGACATGCTGTCTGCGGTAGAGGGTACTGGGCCGATTGGGATTCGTGCACCGGGCCGAGGCCAAAGACAGTTTGGAGTGCCACAGCTGGATCCATTGAGAGCCTGTGGTATCTCAAGGCATCTGAACTGGTTGGGTAGACAACAATTGTGATTATTGATGCATATTCACAACCTTTTGGAAATATTCATCTGAGACGTGCATATTCAGTTTTGGTCTGAGTCTCAATATGAGGCGGGGAGGATGTTGTGACAACTTTGTGTGGGCTAATGTTGTGACTAGGCAGCATGTGAGCTTAGAACACTCACATGACTGATAACAGCTTATGAATGCTTATAATGTGTGATCTTACGTTGCATGTTCAGTTGCAGTGCAGTTCGGACTCGTGTATTTTGTGAATATGTAAATGAATCCTTTCTTTCGTCGCGACACCAACCACCCGGAACCCGAAACCCGAACATACGAAACATTTTCGGTTGTATTCATGCAGCGTGTGCCGCCGAGCTTCAGCGAACACGGTTCTGAAGATAAAACGATTCGCATGTTCGGGTTTCGGAAAATTGCATTGAAAATTGAAAATACCCGAAACTCGAAGATGCGAAACATTGTTTCCCGAACCGATGTGCACAGTTGTTTTGCGGTGCATGCAGTAAAAGCACGAAGTGAAATGTTTCGTATGTTCGGGTTTCGGTAATTTCGGTATCTGGTCGAGCAATTACCGCGAGCGTGCGAATTTCAGTCACTGACATTCACATTCTGTCGGAGGATTATGGCCAGTTTGTATTCTTTATCTAGGTTTATTTATTATTCTCCAGTACAATGATTACTCTATTGGTTATTGTTACTTACACTCATCCATGCTTATTTGTGTCTAACAGTGAAACGAGTTGGCTCATTCTCAGTTCATATAGCTGCGTTGGGGTTGACCAGTTTCGCAATTTGCTGCTCATGTCGTACTCATGTGACCTAATCGCTGGTTTCCGGTTTCCAGATCGACCAGTTTTTTTTGGTTATTTTTGCTCCTGTGCACTCCGCTGGTTTGTTATGGTCTTTCAAACGTACGATCACCACATATTTCTGTCTTCAACAAGCCGTTTTTTCATTATTTAATACGAAACCTTTAGTTCGGGATGTTAATAATCAACGCACGATCAGTCACAACAATTGAATTTGTGTAGTATGAATTATATTTTGCGTTTTTTGTTGATCGATCATGTGCATTGTGCTTTACGACTTGCGCACAACGTCTGACTTCCATTTTTGTGTACGTGTCTCGCTTTAATTGAGTTTTTCGAAGAATATTGTTAAAATCAAATACTGGCGTAAGCCGTCTGTGCTCCATCCGAAACGATGGCTGAAACATTACTGTTTGCGTTGTGCATCGTGTTCCTGTCCCACCGTGTCCGTACCGTTGGAGCCAACAAATCGATGGATCTATTGGACTCGCCGCTCAACCAGTCCGATCCATCTGTTTGTGTGCGAGTGGTCGTGTGAGTGCCCTGCTGCATGTGCTGCCGCCAGTTCGGCTCAGTTTAATGGGGCGCGTGTAGTCAGAAAACGGGAATGAAACAAAACATTCTTATTGCAGTCAACTTTCAGCCTGTGGGTGGAATTTTCGAAACAGTGTAAACAAAAGTTGGGTGTGAATGTCGGCGTAACGCAGGGTCGAAAGCTCGGTCGGTGTACGCTCGGTGTAAACGTGAAACATTGCCTGTTGTTAACGTGAAATGTTTCAAGTTTACACCCAGCTCTTTCACACTGAGCAGTCGACCGAGCTTTCCACCGACTTTTACACCCAACTGACCTTTACACCGTTTCGAAAATATCACCCTATGTTGGTCGCACAATGACTGTGAGAATCCATTTTCCTAATTTTTCAGCATTGTCAAGGGGGATATTTGGCAATTTTTCAAAATTGAACCGGCTTCAGACCACAAGTCGGTCACTATTTTTTCATTTTTTGCCAGTTTATTTATCGTGGTTTATGTTTGTGTTGTATATCGGTTTCATACACAAAACATGCAATACGTGGCTACAGTTAGCCCGAACTCCAAACCATTTTTTGAGTGCGTGCAAAGGGTCGTTCCCGATACCCGATCTGACTAAACGTGCCCTAACAAGGAAAATACTGTATGTTAACAACATTACAGCAAGCCTGTGCCGGTTCAATACGAACGGAGATGTAACGGGAGGTCATTCGTAGCAAAATGCAATGATCAGAGGTGCGTTATCTGACCATAATTTGATCACGAATCCTTCCATCGTGACTTTGACTGTTTTATTGATAAAAGAATAAATCCTCACAACCTGATGTCGACTGCCCAAACCTAGCGATATTGTTTTGCAGAACAAGGATGGAAAATCGGAACTTTCGGGAACTCCACTGTTGTGACGGGTTCGAAGAGACGAACAACGGAACAGAGTGCACACGTTGGTTGTGCGGTACAACACAGTTGATGCTGCGTTTGATTTGGGTGACCGTTCCAACTTCTGACGAAGTTTTCTTAAGTTTCCAAGAACAAAAAAATAACTTTATGATAAAATATTAATTCCATTTAATTAACCGTGACATGCAAGAGTCCCAATCACTGTTCTTCAGGCGTGCCACCCGACGACAAACTGAACGTCACCCAACGCGTTGACTCGCACCCGGGTGCTGCAGATCGAACATTGGGTTGGTTTTATGGCAGCTGCCGCAAGAGCATTCTAGATTTCTTGTAGTTTATCTGCCTTTTTTCTCTCTCTTCTGTAATAGAGACGGTTGACTACGATCGGGTCCTGTTATTCTCTATTGCGTCGCATCAACATGTGAGGTTATCATTCCTCAGTTCAAACTGCAAATTTGTGTAAATATGTGTTGTACTTGTGTAGCACTACATTTTACATTGCCACCTGACGACCGTTCCAACTGGCCTCAATCGCCACCACGTCCGGGTGCGGTCAACGGGATGAACATGGCGATGTCTCTTTCGATACGCATTCGCATTCGCAGTCCCAATCGCTGTTCTTCAGGCGTGCCACCCGACGCCAAACTGAACGATACCCAACGCGTTGTCTCGCACCCGGGTGCCGCAGATCGAACATTGGGTTGGTTTTATGGCAGTTACCGCTAGACCTTGCTACCTTTCTTGTACTTTATCTGCCTTTTTTCTCTCTTTTCTGGGATAGAGAGGGTTCACTACGAGATGGTCCTGATATTCTCTGTTGCGTCGCATCAGCATGTGAGGTTATCATTCCCCAGTTTGAACAGCAAATTTGGACGCGAAATATGTATTGTACTTGCGTAGCACTATATTTTAGATACATGCAGCAGTTAATAGGGTGAAATTATTTATGGGCGCCTTCCAGGGAACAACCGCGACACGTTGCTGGTCGTTGTTGGCGGAATTGCACTGTTGGCCGCTCCGTGCCTCGCATGTTCGATGACATACTTTCATTCCAAGTATTCATTATTCTGAGCCGCAGTAACAATAGTTTATTCATTCAAAATGCACGATAGCTGGAACTGTCCAATGAACACCTTCCGTACTTTCGTCGTGCACTTTCAGATGTGGCCTGCAGGAAATTTAAACGCGACAAACCGCCCCCAACTGACCCGTTTACGGACTGTGAGTCTTTGAGTTACCTACATGTAGTACGTCGTCCTGTTGTGTGATTGTGCCTGTCTGCGCAAATACGGAACTGTCTTCATGTTGTCGAAAACTGCATATTGCTGTCCTTCAGATATGCAGACAATGGATCAATTTCCGAGCGGTGAAAGTCTAAAAATGGTACCAACATCGTAAGCTAGCCGTATTTTTACATGCATTTTGTTTTCGTAGAGCGTCAGCATGAACACAGTGTACAACTAATCAAGGTTTGCACACATTGCAATCATCCCGTAGCTTCCAGCCAGCACACAACACCAACATGGCCTGGTCCCAGCGCTCTTATTGGTACCGGAGGATTTGGTGTGGTTTACAGGTTTATGGCTCAAATTCTCGAAAGCCCAACCACCACCGGGGGTGGTTGCGTCACCAAACACGATGGTGAAAACTTCCTGCTGGCTGACCTCAATTTGTTGCGTGCTCCGCTCACGCGAACAGCAGGCTTGTTCAACGCACGATCCTTGGAACAATAATGGGAATTTATGCACCGAGTTGAGAGCGTGAGATACTGTATATCAAATACAATGTTTCGCAACCGCCTCCGGTGGCGGTGGCGCTTTCGAGAATTTCGACCATAGTCTTCAACAAGCGCTCTCAAATTCTCTTTCTCTCCCTCCGTCAAGCCTTCAACAAAACAGGGAAACACGCAATGGACGGCCAGTCGCTGTTAAATACCTACATAATGGAAAGTTGGCGATGCGAGAGCTGAAGCAAGTGGAGCACATTAGGCAGTTCCCGCACGAAAACATTGTCGACATCATGTGAGTTCCACCAGTTGTTCGAGCTACTGGTTTTTCAAAGTACGTGGTATTGACACGTAAACGTCGAGGACAACCATTCGTGCCTCACTCGTGGACTACTTGATGAAGGGATGTACTTAACGTACAAGCCCACCCTATTCTCAGCAAACATCTACATGCTGTACGCGGCCACTTTTTCGTGTTTTCTGTCTTGTTTTGCCCGTGACACACAAAAACTTTTCGCTTAGTCCAAACAATTGCGCATGAGACAGCTTTTTTAAAGTTGGCTGGCTCCGATTTTGCTGCTCATCATCAGAAGAACGAGAGCACCGGTGTCTTGTGGTACTTTGCACAAAAGCTCAATAACGTTGCGGTTTCGCTTTGTGTAGGCACGCATTGGCATTGCGTTGGATCTGCGAGGGCAGCTTTGACCCATAATGCCAGACTGCAAAGACGCCCAGGGCCTTGTCAATGAAAAATGCGCCAGCGCTGAACCCCTCATAATCCGAAAATGCTCCAGCACAACTTTGCACTTGGAGAACGCCAACCAGGGTTGGAAAAAAAATTTTTTTTTAAACAAGTTTTTTTTCAAAAAGTCTGAGAGTCGGGGAAATTTTACCAAATTTGCCTAAAAACGCGCAAAATCGCGAAAAAATGCAACTTTAATTGACAAGTCACTTTTGTGACTTGGTTTGCATCACTTATCAAGGGTGTTTACGTCATTTCGGTACGATCCAACAGTCTGTGCTTGATATGGACCGATGATTGCTGTTCTGTGGTATCGGACACAACAGTTTGTGGCCGAATAAGCAAGATTCACTCATAAACCACACAGAATTGAGAATATAAGCTGCAGAAATACTTGTCGGGCAGCTGAATCAGTCGTATATGACCGACCTGATGGGGTATGACATCGAAGTACCATGTAGGCACATGCATACTGTGTCCCATGTATCAAGGGAAGGACTATTAACATCATTTGGGGTATCTTAGGTACCAAATACATGCCCCAACGGTGATTTTGTGAAGAAAATTTTTCGACCCTTGAGAAAAAATGACAAAAAATAACCCCCAAAAAGGCCATTTTTGGACGTTTTAGAACATTTTGTTCCCCCGAAAATTTTAAAAAAAAAATTTTCTTTTTTAAAAAAAAATTTTTTTTCAAAAACCTTTTTTAAAAAAAAATTTTTAAAAAAAAAAATTTTTTTTTTGCCCAACCCTAATGCCAACTACGATCCCCCCCCAGAATAACTCCCAAGTGGGAGCCTATTTAGAAGATTTTCGGAATAAGCCCCATTAATGGTTCAGCAGTGTTCAGCAATGGTCCTAGCTAGATAATACATGTTGGAGTTTATTTGTTGAAATTATTTTTTTGGAAATCTCAAATCCTATGTTTGTCCCAAATAAGCCCCCATTATCCTGTTGGTTAAGTGAACCATCAGCGGTCCCCACAAACTTCTCTTGATGCAAGTGCACTGGTGTCTGGTGTACGTGCTTTGCACAAAAGATGATAGATCGCAATAACGAATCGGGGCCGAAACTGCACCCGTCAGTAGAACAACTCTCAGCGATAAGACTCACATGTACCACAAATTAGTTTCGAAATGCTTTGAAGACAATGAAAGGGGATACCTGTATGTAATGCACGTGTTCATTGAACCTCTTGGAATTCTCCTGCTGACATGCAGCTAAATCGGAGCCAGCCAATTTAAAAACAGAGTCGTCTCATTAGCGATTGGTTGGAGTCTACTCTTGTGTTCAGCGACATTGACCACTCGACAAGACTGATCGCAGTCGTGATGGAGCTGTGTCGCTACTCGCTCGACGATCTCGTCTACGGTGCTGCCGACGGCCAACCGTACGCGCACAACACCGAGGTCACGCTGCGACACATGCGCGCCATAGCGGCCGCACTGGCCCATCTGCACAGTCACAACATTGTGCATCGAGATCTGAAACCGAGCAAGTTGGTCGATAGCGCAATGTCAGACTTGAACAAAATTTGAAATTTTAAAATGAAATCAAATTTATCGTTGTTCCCCAGTGTCATCATCGACAACCGCGGCGTGACGAAACTGTGCGATTTCGGCAGCGGTCGCTTGTTGAGAAGCACGGTGCCACGCGCGACCGTCCTGGGCACCGTCGAGTACATGGCACCAGGTCATCTGATGTGAATTTGCAGAGGGACGCAAAATAGGATGCGTCACACGTTCAAAGCAGCACTTTATTTTCGGCTAATGGTACAGTCGTCAACTCAAGTGTTCAATTCTCGTCGTCAACTCAAGCAGCCCTAAATGAGCGCGGGCAATTATACAGGGCAGTTGACGACAAGAGTTGACGATCTAAGTTGACGACAGTACAATACGCCACATTTTTCGTTGTCGAACGTTTTCACCCCAGCTAGCATTGCACAATAACGCTCAAGACAACCTGAAACAGCAAAGAGTGTCTGGCTTGCTCCATGACTCGTGTCAACGCACAACCACACACACTATTATAGCATTCAGCCTTAAATGTGTTGTATCATCCAGAATTGATGCGTGGCGAAAGCGTCGACAAGCGAATCGATGTGTGGTCATTCGGCGTGCTCTGCTGGGTGTTGTGCACCAGTGAGAAACCGTACGGCGATCGACAGGACCCGCAGGGATACCACATCATGTACAATGTCGGACGCGGGTTAGACATTGTATGACTTGTGCTGCATGCGCGTTTCGACCTGCTCTCGCCGACGGGCAGCACACACCAGGCCAACATGCACTTCGTGTGTCGTCTTCGTGTGAGCGAAACGAAAAGTGTGAAACGAAAACCAAACGAGCGCTTACAACATCGAAATCCAATGTGGCAGTGTGTTTTTTTTTGAGAAAAAATTAGCGATAGTGACCAGCGTACACGCCGTTTTAGTTGTACAGATGCTGACAATAACATTTTTAATAAATAAATTTGTGGTAATTTGGGCACCACCACCCGTACATATTCTATCTAACGTACCACAAAGTGGGCTCGGCATCACGTTGACAGAATGTATTGACCTTCTGAGGCTGCTCCCCATTTACGACGCTTCTCAGAAGACGGTTGTTTTGGCCTGCGGCTGAGGTACTTTGCCCGCCCGCCAGTCCGTGGCGGATCCAGCTATATCGGCCAGGCGGGGGATCCCAACAAGTTTGATCTATCTGGACGGACGTATCTAGTGCACGTTTGATTTTTCAAAACTCGTTGTTATGCAGTGCTTGTTTATAATTGGATTTGAAGCCAAATAAAATACAAAATATGAACATGCGAAAATTTTGTACTTTTTGTACGCGCGACAGCCAAATTTTATGTACATAATTGGGTGTTTCTGACGCGCGAGGCGCGCGATTTTTGGACCTTTGAAGTGTAAGTCCTGCCATTTAGGGGTTCTTTTTCCTTCATCTCTCCGAAATTGTGGCCCTCCTTTTGACCAAAGGGTTGTCTGTGCCCCTGTTACCCCTTTGGATCCGCTGGTGCCGCCAGTGAAATGGAGAGAACAGGCAAAACACTGCTTGACCAGCCAGGTCGAACGGGGACCTTTGCTATAATTGCTACACGGCTGGCTTGTTGTTTCAGCACCCTACGCCTGAACCTGTCGCTGGTCGATGACACTCGATTTGCGGGCGTCGTGTCGTGGTGCTGTGAGATGGATCGCAGCCAACGACCGACCGTCCAGCAGCTCATCGACGTCGATTTCAGACGCATTCGCTCGCGAACGTTGTCGCAATGAAGACATGTTTATTTTGATTGTTCGTGTGTTCGACACATTCGTTTTGTGCTGTATGCGTGATCAAGCATGTTCGCAGGTTGCCTCTGTATTAATGTTCTTCATATGATATTCTCGAATGATTTTCCGCTGTGCAGATTGTGAATGATGTTTTTGCTCTAGATTCGAAAGCATTGCTCATTTTCACAATTTATTCGTGTTTGCAAATGTCTTGCTGAATGCGATACAAAAACAACAACAACAACAACATCCCTGCTCCAAATTGCAACGTAACACAAGTTACGTTTGTGCTCCGAGGCTACACCAGAAAGCTCGGGTATACCATGTAACACACAACACAGCTAGCCAACTTCTACAGTAACACACAAAGCTGTGTGTTGTGCGGTGCGTGTGCCGCAGCTGTCATGTACTCATCCAAAACAATTTTCCGCCCACACTGTACATTATAGTACTGTCATCAACACTACTCATATCCTACTTGGAAAAGATCCGCTTATTTATTGCACCGTCATATGAGTGGGCGTTCCAAGTGCAATTGCCCATGCGCACTACAAACCACACAGACGTGGGCAACAAGTTGTCCTAATTTGCCTCACACAGCGTACAGTCCAACCACGAGCTCATGAGACGCCTGTTACTGCTCCACGTGTTTCGAAGCTTTTCGAAAACAAAAAAGAAATTGACAATGCATAAACACGCCCATACTGTACATGCGTGTATTCAGTCCCAAAACTGTCACATCATCAAACGATCAATCATTTCCGTTTGTAGATTCGGAATTATTTTTGACATTATTTCGTCGGTATCAGTAAAAATAAGACCAACCCCCAAACCACTTTTCCAAAAAGGCGTATTGCCCCCCTCCACCCGGGCTGGCACAGGGAGCACATCATCAAGAAACAAAAACAATCACAAAAAACAAACTTTGTCAAAAAAAAAAACAACCCCCGGGGAAAACAAAAACCCCCCCCCTTCCTCCAAAATAATTCAAAATGCTTGTTACAGAGGTGGGAATCGGGTTACCTCGGTCCGGCTGGCCGATTCAGAAAAAGTCAGCCCGGTCTATCCGGCCGATTTTTTGGGCGGGTTTTTCTGATTGTATTTTGAAGCAAACGTCGGGTGTGAAGCGATTGGTTTCTGTTTGTTGAAATCATTGATATTTACACATTGAAAACATAAAGAAAAACATCAAAAAGCTTGTCTGTGAGAAGCTTCGAACTCGTGGCTCTCACAACCACAGTCAGATATGCTTGCCACTGTGCTAAAGACGCCGACAGCCAAGCCGCCTTACGATACATTATAAACGTAATGATCGGGCCAGCAGCGACGCACTCACCGAGAGAGCGTAAAGTCCCTAATACAACACACACACACAGCTGGGGTATTATGCAACAATCATGTGCTGAAGCAATCTTGTGTGTGTGTGTGTGTGTGTTGGGGTCGCGTGCTTTGGGGCTTGGTCTTTTTTGTCCGCGAAAATTGCTCCGCCAAGCAACTTGGTTTTCTTTTTCAAAAACAAGAAACTAGACCAACCCCCAACCGGAACTAGCAGGTGTTTTCAACAGGCTGTAACTCAATGTACATAGCGTTTTGAGACAAAATTTTTGGTGAATGTTTAGAATAGTTTGCCAGCTACACGCTGCACACAAAAAGGGGGTTGGTCTTTTGGTGGGGGTTGGTCTTAATTTTACTGATACCGACGATTTTATCCTCACTGTTTACGGAATGTAGCAGACAGTTGTGTTTGTCTGTCGAAGTGTGTGTGCTCGTATATTTATTGTTTCCTTTGTTATTCAGGATTTTGAAACATTGATTTTATTTACCTATCCGCACAGAGCCTAAGCTGTTCGCAACATCAAATGTGTCACTATAGCAATTCCTGTAAGAAGAGCGGTCGCAAGACAAAGTCCACAACATGAAGTGCCTTCTTGTGGCTGCAGCTGTTCTGGCGGTCATCGAAACGCATTTGTTGAATCAATTTTTGATGCCCATTTGTGACCACATATGGACACAGGTGAGCTGGTCAGCTTCATTAACACGATTTTCCAATATCTTATAGCAGACCAAGAACACGTTCACAGAAAATATGCTAAACAAGTCGTACTTCAGCGACATCAATGCGGCCATTTGCTGTCAATCTGCGAAACTGACCAAAGTCAACAATCGTGCGAGAGGTTCGCCAATTGTGCAGGTCGGTGAGGCAGCACAGTAGGTGCCGGAGTTTTTCATATAAAGCACCCGGGGCTCTATTCGGAAAGATTTCTGAGTAACGCCCTCGGAGGACTCTATTCGGGGTGGGGGATTGTACATGGCAAACTCCGGTGCATGACAGGTCATGCCTTGTTATCTTTGTCGATGCTTATTCCAACGTATCTATCGTTGTGCACACATTTAGCTGTCCTGGACACCATCCTGCTGATACAAGACAGTGAGCCCAAACAGCAACGAGTGACCATCAGGCCAAATGGTGATGTGAAAGTGAGCACCGACGTTGGCATACGACCGCCACAATACGGAGTTTCACCGAGCCTCGCGTGGACGGGACGCACATTGTGGTCATTGGGAGCCAATGATGGAGGAAGTAAGAGATAGTGATGTGGGTTGACGCAAACAATTCATCCAATCCTTTTTTGCTGTAATTCGCAGCTGTGAGGCTGCAACCCATATCGTCGGTATCAGTAAAAATAAGACCAACCCCCAAACCACTTTTTCGAGAAAAAAGCGTTTGAAGTTGGCCTGACCGCATTTCCAACACGGTTTGGTTCGGTAGGCTGATGTTTGGCATGTCTACGAAAGGGAGCATGCTGATCATCATAGAAACAAAACTAGACTTTGAATCATCATATCCAAGTAAAAACAAAGCTATTTGTCGGTTGGTTTTAGTTGACAAAAAAATAAATATAGACCAAGCCCCTTGGCGGAGCAGTCGAAAACCGAAAAAAAGTCCAACCCCCATTTTCTCTGCCATTTATTTTTAGCCTGCTTGAAAATGATTCAATACGGGGTTCATGAAAACGTCTTAAATGCAGCATTATCATTCAAAATGCTTGTTACAGAGGTGGGAATCGGGTTACCTCGGTCCGGCATGGCCGGATTCAGAAAAAGTCAGCCCGGTCCTATCCGGCCCGATTTTTGGGCCGGGTTTTTCTGATTGTATTTTGAAGCAAACGTCGGGTGTGAAGCGATTGGTTTCTGTTTGTTGAAATCATTGATATTTACACATTGAAAACATAAAGAAAAACATCAAAAAGCTTGTCTGTGAGAAGCTTCGAACTCGTGGCTCTCACAACCACAGTCAGATATGCTTGCCACTGTGCTAAAGACGCCGACAGCCAAGCCGCCTTACGATACATTATAAACGTAATGATCGGGCCAGCAGCGACGCACTCACCGAGAGAGCGTAAAGTCCCTAATACAACACACACACACAGCTGGGGTATTATGCAACAATCATGTGCTGAAGCAATCTTGTGTGTGTGTGTGTGTGTTGGGGTCGCGTGCTTTGGGGCTTGGTCTTTTTTGTCCGCGAAAATTGCTCCGCCAAGCAACTTGGTTTTCTTTTTCAAAAACAAGAAACTAGACCAACCCCCAACCGGAACTAGCAGGTGTTTTCAACAGGCTGTAACTCAATGTACATAGCGTTTTGAGACAAAATTTTTGGTGAATGTTTAGAATAGTTTGCCAGCTACACGCTGCACACAAAAAGGGGGTTGGTCTTTTGGTGGGGGTTGGTCTTAATTTTACTGATACCGACGATATGCCCACACATCTCAAGGATGTGAATTTCCAAGATAACCTGATAGCCTTACGGTTTTGATGCTGCCCCCTTCAGTGGGTTTTGAACCGAAAAGTGAAATATGCCCGAAAGGGACACGATCAGCGAGTACGCAACAACTAAGAAATTGCTCCGCACGCGCAACATGACGATGCATGTTTGCACGATTACAGCGAACAAACGAAAGGTCGAAATGTTGGTCAATGGACAGTGGCAGAATGGGACGGACACGAACGAAGGCAGATTCTGGAGTGAGGCCTCGAGTTGTTTTACAAGATAATAAAGAATGGTTGCGTTGATCTTCAAGGTAGCGTCGGCTATTTGCCCGATGGCGGCATGTTGTACGCGTGTGGGTGTTTGGATGGCTGGACTGGACCGGACTGCTCGCGATCGTGCGAATTCCACGACACGAACAACAACAACAACGGGGACGGTGCGTGGCAGACACGACCACTGCCCGATGGATGGTGCCTCGATTTAGTCGCGTCCGTCGTCCACAAGGTGAACCACAAGCCATCTTTGTCTGCTGTGTGTGTGTGTGTGTGTGTGAGTGTGGGTGTGTGTGTGTGTGTGTGTGTGTGTGTGTGTGTGTGTGTGTGTGTGTGTGTGTGTGTGTGTGTGTGTGTGTGTGTGTGTGTGTGTGTGTGTGTGTGTGTGTGTGTGTGTGTGTGTGTGTGTGTGTGTGTGTGTGTTCCTGTGGACATTTTGTCCTCATGGACAAATCCTTGTATTGATCATACTTTGCAATAGGTTACAGCAATTGCTTAGAAAATCGTAGCAGTTGCTCAACAGGACAAGGGGAAGAATTAATATTCTGATCAAAGCTGAAGTTCCAACAATCGACAAACTATGGTCAGAACAATGATTTGTCCTTGCGGACAAAATGTCCACGTGAGGACAAGTATAACTCCACCTTTACAGTATGTTGAAAGTTGAACTGGCTTATAGCTCCCGATTATACCTTTCAATAGCAGGTACGAGCGCTTTTCCAGGACCAAATCTATTTGTCGGGTGGTGTGGAGTGCAGTTGGAATACCAATGGTGCACAGCCAGTTGCCAACCACAACCGTATGTTGCGTTACGACCATTCCACCAACACGTGGACGCCGTTAAGGACAATGGGGACTGGCAGACGCAGTCATGCAATGGTGGTGGACGGGGAGACGATCGTTGTGAGTGGACAAGGGCGTGATTTGGTACAACAATATTATCGTATTAGCGCTAGCTGTATAAAGAAATGAATGTTTCTTTACCTATTTATTTCTCGCGTTGGATGCTGGCAAACGCTTTGCAGAGACGAAACAGGTCATTTCTCAGGTGTGCGGTGGATCAGATGAGAATTACGAACGGCTAAAAAGCTGCGAGCGATACCACACGTCAACGGACTCGTGGACGTCGATGGACGATATGCCCCGGCCATTGACCTTCCATCATCTGTTCCGGCTGACGGACGGACGTCTTGCGGTGATCGGTGGGTGGACGAGTGCGGGCAAGAACAACAAGGTGTTCGTGTGGTCGAACGACACGTGGCAAACGGCACCCACGACCGTCAGCAATCGGGCGCTCACTGGTCGCATCGGTGCCGTGTTGCTGCCGACTGATGTCATCGATGTGTGATTGATTGCAGTCTTGATTTTTTCACTTGTTCATACTTACTCGCACCGCAGGTTTCCCTCTACGCCCCCCCCCCCGACCGAATAGTGCCCATAGGGCTCTGTTTGGGAATTGTACGTTTCTGTCAATCCGTACGGAGTCTTCTGCCCAAAATGACTGTTTTTTTAACAAGCCGGCTGTTTTCTTCGTAAAGTAGCCTGTACTCAATGTTTGCCGGCTGTTTTGTAAGGATGTGCGTATTATTTATGCATTTGTACAAACTGCTACTCAAAATAACATGAATTGAAAACTTTATCACACATTGGGGGTCGAGGTCTTGTGGACTGGAAATCTGCTAGCCTGCGCAATGTGTAGCGCTGTGGCGTGCAAAGCAGTGTGTGCCTGCACAGTTGCATTGGTATAAGTGCAACTTTGAACAGCAGCCAGACCGCGTTCCCGTAGCTCAGTTAGTAGAGCAACTGGCTATCCAGGCCTGGTGGCTGGGAGGTCGGAGGTTCGAGTCCTTCCGGGAGCATACGTTTGGTGTGGCGGTTCAGAGTTCACAATTGGTGAGCACGACTGATATGAACCAACCCGCAGTCACGGCCAAGGAGCCGGTCTGGGGTCAGACCTTCTGAAGGAGGGAGGTGGCGCTATCGTGTTCAAGTTCAAGTTCAAGTTTTTTATTGCATCAGAAGCATTATTGTTTATTTTGATTGTTCGTGTGTTCGACACATTCGTTGTGTGCTGTATGCGTGATCAAGCATGTTCGCAGGTTGCCTCTGTATTAATGTTCTTCATATGATATTCTCGAATGATTTTCCGCTGTGCACATTGTGAATGATGTTTTTGCTCTAGATTCGAAAGCATTGCTCATTTTCACAATTTATTCGTGTTTGCAAATGTCTTGCTGAATGCGATACAAAAACAACAACAACAACAACATCCCTGCTCCAAATTGCAACGTAACACAAGTTACGTTTGTGCTCCGAGGCTACACCAGAAAGCTCGGGTATACCATGTAACACACAACACAGCTAGCCAACTTCTACAGTAACACACAAAGCTGTGTGTTGTGCGGTGCGTGTGCCGCAGCCAGGGTTGAAAAAAAATTTTTTTTATTAACGAGCTTTTTTTTGAAAAAAAAATTTTTTTTTTGATTTTTTTTGACGAAAATTTTTTTTATTAGAAAAAGTGTTGCAAACGACGTTTCAGGATAAATGAAATCGATGCAACATACTGTATTTTTCAAAAATTGAAAAATTTTCGCCTGAGGCCCAACTTGTGTGGTGACACCCGGTAGCATTGTGCAGATTCTATGGAATCCTACCAGTCTGAGGTTGATGTTCACTAACGATGTACTCTAATGTATGGTAGCATGCCGTACAACGTATTTTAATGCATCTAATGCCGTATATCTGATATACGACCATCAAAATATCGATTACAGCCCAAATCTTGCGTGTCAGATCGACTTTGCGCGCCCGGTTTTGCACCAGACCTATGTATATATATGTGTAGTAGCATGCAGTGGTACATTATCGGTGCCACATCACTATAAAAGACCATCCCCGCGCATCCCTGTACGGATTTGGGGACAATACAGGGCCCCGCAGGCGCGATTTTGGAAAAATTGTCCCGTCCACAGAAAAAAGTGCCAATTTTTTGCCTCGAAAAAGGCCATGTTTGGACATTTCAGCCCATTTTGGGCAACTTTTTTTTATTAAAAAAAAGCAAAATCTGAGTTTCAAAAAAAAATTTTTTTTTTAAAAATTTTTTTTTAATTAACCACTTTTTTTTGAAACAACCCTGGCCGCAGCTGTCATGTACTCATCCAAAACAATTTTCCGCCCACACTGTACATTATAGTACTGTCATCAACACTACTCATATCCTACTTGGAAAAGATCCGCTTATTTATTGCACCGTCATATGAGTGGGCGTTCCAAGTGCAATTGCCCATGCGCACTACAAACCACACAGACGTGGGCAACAAGTTGTCCTAATTTGCCTCACACAGCGTACAGTCCAACCACGAGCTCATGAGACGCCTGTTACTGCTCCACGTGTTTCGAAGCTTTTCGAAAACAAAAAAGAAATTGACAATGCATAAACACGCCCATACTGTACATGCGTGTATTCAGTCCCAAAACTGTCACATCATCAAACGATCAATCATTTCCGTTTGTAGATTCGGAATTATTTTTGACATTATTTTATTCTCACTGTTTACGGAATGTAGCAGACAGTTGTGTTTGTCTGTCGAAGTGTGTGTGCTCGTATATTTATTGTTTCCTTTGTTATTCAGGATTTTGAAACATTGATTTTATTTACCTATCCGCACAGAGCCTAAGCTGTTCGCAACATCAAATGTGTCACTATAGCAATTCCTGTAAGAAGAGCGGTCGCAAGACAAAGTCCACAACATGAAGTGCCTTCTTGTGGCTGCAGCTGTTCTGGCGGTCATCGAAACGCATTTGTTGAATCAATTTTTGATGCCCATTTGTGACCACATATGGACACAGGTGAGCTGGTCAGCTTCATTAACACGATTTTCCAATATCTTATAGCAGACCAAGAACACGTTCACAGAAAATATGCTAAACAAGTCGTACTTCAGCGACATCAATGCGGCCATTTGCTGTCAATCTGCGAAACTGACCAAAGTCAACAATCGTGCGAGAGGTTCGCCAATTGTGCAGGTCGGTGAGGCAGCACAGTAGGTGCCGGAGTTTTTCATATAAAGCACCCGGGGCTCTATTCGGAAAGATTTCTGAGTAACGCCCTCGGAGGACTCTATTCGGGGTGGGGGATTGTACATGGCAAACTCCGGTGCATGACAGGTCATGCCTTGTTATCTTTGTCGATGCTTATTCCAACGTATCTATCGTTGTGCACACATTTAGCTGTCCTGGACACCATCCTGCTGATACAAGACAGTGAGCCCAAACAGCAACGAGTGACCATCAGGCCAAATGGTGATGTGAAAGTGAGCACCGACGTTGGCATACGACCGCCACAATACGGAGTTTCACCGAGCCTCGCGTGGACGGGACGCACATTGTGGTCATTGGGAGCCAATGATGGAGGAAGTAAGAGATAGTGATGTGGGTTGACGCAAACAATTCATCCAATCTTTTTTACTGTAATTCGCAGCTGTGAGGCTGCAACCCATATGCCCACACATCTCAAGGATGTGAATTTCCAAGATAACCTGATAGCCTTACGGTTTTGATGCTGCCCCCTTCAGTGGGTTTTGAACCGAAAAGTGAAATATGCCCGAAAGGGACACGATCAGCGAGTACGCAACAACTAAGAAATTGCTCCGCACGCGCAACATGACGATGCATGTTTGCACGATTACAGCGAACAAACGAAAGGTCGAAATGTTGGTCAATGGACAGTGGCAGAATGGGACGGACACGAACGAAGGCAGATTCTGGAGTGAGGCCTCGAGTTGTTTTACAAGATAATAAAGAATGGTTGCGTTGATCTTCAAGGTAGCGTCGGCTATTTGCCCGATGGCGGCATGTTGTACGCGTGTGGGTGTTTGGATGGCTGGACTGGACCGGACTGCTCGCGATCGTGCGAATTCCACGACACGAACAACAACAACAACGGGGAAGGTGCGTGGCAGACACGACCACTGCCCGATGGATGGTGCCTCGATTTAGTCGCGTCCGTCGTCCACAAGGTGAACCACAAGCCATCCTTGGCCGCAGACTCTGGACAAAAAGGCTGTGTGTGTGTGTGTGTGTGTGTGTGTGTGTGTGTGTGTGTGTGTGTGTGTGTGTGTGTGTGTCCCCCCCCCCACCCCCCCCCCCCCCCCCCCCCCCGGGGGCGCGCGCGCGCGCGCGCGCGCGCGCGCCCCGCCCGTCGGTTCTCCGCCGGGCTGTGTTCCTGTAGCCGCTTCGCGCCCTGCCTCTTGTCGCTGCTTAACGCTCCCGGTTCTTTTCCGTAGGTATGGTCGTGTCGAATCGCACATCCACCCCGCCCATCCAGCCACCACGCGCGCCCGCACAGCCGCCATCCAAAGCCACGCACCAGACAACCAACATCAATCAAAACAACCGAGGCCTAGCTCCAATCATCGCCCCCCCACCCCGCAGCCGACACAACCTCTCGCAGGCAACAGCACGCATGCGCGGCAGCATCTACAACAACACCTCCACTATCCAACCCACAGGCACACATACAACACACCGAGAGGAGCAGCGCCACCTCGCGCCAACAGTCAAGCGCACACACTCGCTCCTCCTTCCACAGCTCCGAGGACCACGGCGCCACGCGAGGCTCCGGATCGGGCGTCGCACGCACACTCACACACCAGGCCGGGCACTCGGCTGCTCACCTGACAGCAGGAGGGCCAGAACACGGATCCGCACAGACGAGAACGGAAAGCGGCGACAAAACGGGCACGTCTCCTTCCCACCGACTCCACACCCGAAGGCCCCCCCGGCGGTTCCGAAGAGCCCCGGGGTTATGGAACCGGCACTACGGCTCCGGACCTCACTGGCGACCTACAGTTGGTTCGGTTGAGGATGACGGCGATGGCGCATTTCGCTGACGTCTGATATCACGTCTTGAGCTCTCTGGTCTCTGTAAACTCGTTGTACGGGATGCATGTTAGAGTGGTACCATGGCTGCGGCGGGGGTCTCCTATGTGGTCCCGGCAGTGGTGAGAAGGATCAACGATATTTTTCGTGGGCACAGACGCTTCGGCCGCGGAGGGCGCTCATGTTGATACGGAGCACTACTTCTTACAGGAATTGCTACACATTTAGTCAAACAGCTAGGGCTATGCGGATAGGCAAGATAAATCATGTTCAAACCAAAACGAAGGAAACAAAACCACACACACCGACAGACAACACACGCGCACATCCAAAACAGAAAAAAAAAAGCAAACCCGACACAACGGAAACAGAGCGAGAGACAGTTGAGACAAACACGCAGTCGGAGGGCGGTTGCGGGCATTCGTTTCGAAAGCTCCGAAACACGGGAGCGGGCGGGCGCTCAGGCCACATGAACGACGCGGGGGCGACAACTGTGCCCGGCGCGGGGTTGTAGGCGCAGGGCATTGCACTTGGAACGCCCACTAGAGAGCGGCAAAAAAGGCGACTTTAAGAAAAAGACAGTTGAGACAGTACTATAATGTTATGGGCGGAGGTTTGGATGAGTACATGACAGCTGCACGTTTGTTTTAGAAAAGTAGTGTTAATTAAAAAAAATTTTAAAAAAAAAATTTTTTTTTTGAGACATTTGTATAAGGCCCAGGCCCAACAGCCCAAACGAGCCCACACACAAACACGCCCACCCCAAACCGACAGAGCGCCAAGGGGCACCGAAAGAAGCAGGCCCACCTCGCGGCGGCTCCGCCGAAACGGCACAATCAACACACCGGGAAACAACCAAAAACACCAACAAAACACAAGCGACCACACACAGCGGAAGAGAACGAGAAACACAACCCAAAAACTACACCCTTCTTAAAAAAAAAAGCCCCAAAAAGGGCAAAGCCAAACAGGCCTTTAGCAAAAAAGCACTTTTTCGACACAATTTTCCAAAAGCGCGCGGGGGCGTATTTTTGTCCCAATCCGTACAGGGATGGTTTTTATAGTATGGGGGATTCCATCGATCTGCACAATCTGTGCTACTCGGGGGGGCGCGCGGGGGCGCGCGAAAGTCGGTCCGGCAAAGAATATGGGCTAATATTTTGATGCCGAGATCAGAGAAGGATTAGACGCATCAAAAAAAGTTGAGGCACGCGACGCATAAAACTCGTAAAGGAAAACCAACCAGATTCATAAATCCGCACAATGCAGGGTGTCACCCACACAGTTTGGGGCCTCAGGCGAAATTTTTCAATTTTTGAAAAATACAGTATGTTGCATCGATTTTTTCATTTATCCTGAAACGTCGTTTGCAACACTTTACTAAGTAAAAAAAATTTTCGTCAAAAAAAATCAAAAAAGAATTTTTTTTTAAAAAAAAGCTCTGTTAATAAAAATTTTTTTTTTCAACCCTGCTGGGCACACGGGCAGCGCGCCGCACACACACAGTGTGTAGTGTAAGTAGGCAGGCTGTCGTTTACGTCAAGTTCAAAACCGGTGTACGCCCCTCGGAGCACAAACGTAACTTGCTGTTACGTTGCAATTTGGAGCAGGGATGTTGTTGTTGTTGTTGTTTTTGTATCTCATACAGCAAGACATTTGCAAACACGAATAAAATGTGAAAATGAGCAATGCTTTCGAATCTAGAGCAAAAACATCATTCACAATGTGCACAGCGGAAAATCATTCGAGAATATCATATGAAGAACATTAATACAGAGGCAACCTGCGAACATGCTTGATCACGCATACAGCACACAACGAATGTGTCGAACACACGAACAATCAAAATAAACAATAATGCTTCTGATGCAATGAAAAACTTGAACTTGAACTTGAACACGATAGCGCCACCTCCCTCCTTCAGAAGGTCTCGACCCCGAGACCGGCTCCTTGGCCGTGACTGCGGGTTGGTTCATATCAGTCGTGCTCACCAATTGTGAACTCTGAACCGCCACACCAAACGTATGCTCCCGGAAGGACTCGAAACCTCCGACCTCCCAGCCACCAGGCCTGGATAGCCAGTTGCTCTACTAACTGAGCTACGGGAACGCGGTCTGGCTGCTGTTCAAAGTTGCACTTATACCAATGCAACTGTGCAGGCACACACTGCTTTGCACGCCACAGCGCTACACATTGCGCAGGCTAGCAGATTTCCAGTCCACAAGACCTCGACCCCCAATGTGTGATAAAGTTTTCAATTCATGTTATTTTGAGTAGCAGTTTGTACAAATGCATAAATAATACGCACATCCTTACAAAACAGCCGGCAAACATTGAGTACAGGCTACTTTACGAAGAAAACAGCCGGCTTGTTAAAAAAACAGTCATTTTGGGCAGAAGACTCCGTACGGATTGACAGAAACGTACAATTCCCAAACAGAGCCCTATGGGCACTATTCGGTCGGGGGGGGGGCGTAGAGGGAAACCTGCGGTGCGAGTAAGTATGAACAAGTGAAAAAATCAAGACTGCAATCAATCACACATCGATGACATCAGTCGGCAGCAACACGGCACCGATGCGACCAGTGAGCGCCCGATTGCTGCACGGTCGTGGGTGCCGTTTGCCACGTGTCGTTCGACCACACGAACACCTTGTTGTTCTTGCCCGCACTCGTCCACCCACCGATCACCGCAAGACGTCCGTCCGTCAGCCGGAACAGATGATGGAAGGTCAATGGCCGGGGCATATCGTCCATCGACGTCCACGAGTCCGTTGACGTGTGGTATCGCTCGCAGCTTTTTAGCCGTTCGTAATTCTCATCTGATCCACCGCACACCTGAGAAATGACCTGTTTCGTCTCTGCAAAGCGTTTGCCAGCATCCAACGCGAGAAATAAATAGGTAAAGAAACATTCATTTCTTTATACAGCTAGCGCTAATACGATAATATTGTTGTACCCAAATCACGCCCTTGTCCACTCACAACGATCGTCTCCCCGTCCACCACCATTGCATGACTGCGTCTGCCAGTCCCCATTGTCCTTAACGGCGTCCACGTGTTGGTGGAATGGTCGTAACGCAACATACGGTTGTGGTTGGCAACTGGCTGTGCACCATTGGTATTCCAACTGCACTCCACACTACACACACACACACACACACACACACACACACACACACACACACACACACACACACACACACACACACACAC
>JASAMV010006216.1:0-23210 GCA_030248065.1 Rhynchonema sp. JSB1_4
GGCTTCATTTTTCGTTTATCGTCCTTCATGCCACGTTTGCCGCGTTTTTCATTTGTAGTTGTCACCTGTTTGATTGACGCCTTAGCCGGACCCTTTGAGTTCCGTTGGCCAATCGTCTTCAATTTTCGCGCACGTCCATGAGCAACAAGCCCACACTGACATGGCTCCTCATACGGGCACGTGACACAAAACTCGTAGTCCTGGTCGGAATCAGACAGCGATGTCTCAATATGCCCAAACGTGCGTCTCAGAAGTGGACGTCTGCGGAAACGTCACTTCTTGTTTCACTTGACGTTTCGGGCACTGATTAGACATGTGGCTCGGGTCACCACATATGAAACACGCTCGTGGACCATTGAATGCACCGTTTTGTCGTTGGAATCGATTGTTCACCACCATACCACGCTGCGAACCTGCAGTCAACTGCAATGGATATTGCTGCTGCTGCTGTGGTGGTGGGAACTGTTGTTGCACCTCATGACCATATGGACAGTCATAGGATCGATGGCCCGTTTGCTTGCACGAAAAGCACGTGTGACCACCGTCAGGTACAGGTCCACGTCCGCCACGTTGTTGTTGCTGCCATGCATTACCACGGAAGCTGCCTCGTGGTTGAAATGCATCTCGACCGGACCGGAAGTTCTGATCGACACCGTTATTGTTGAAACGGTTATTGAATGGACGTGCATATCCGCGACCATAGCCACCGCCTCGTGACTGTTGTTGCCACTGCGGCTGCGTTTCGACTTGCTGATGCTGCTGGCTAGCATTGTGACTTTGCATAGCTTTGGTTGGATTCAGTGTTTTGTAGTCCCAAGTCACACCAATGCTTTCCTGTGCCATGATGAAAGCACGCAAGCACGACACCATCTCGGTCACACTTTCCGTGTTGATACGGTTCTGTGCCAAGTGGGAACGGAACAGCTGCGGCAAGCCTTGTCGGAACATCATTGCCGAGTGCAACGCGAATTGACTTGATGTTGAACGCGGGAAAAGCTTTGCTGCAAACGTGTTTGACCGCTGCAGATAGCTATCAATCGTGTCTCGTCCAGCGATCCATTCAAACTGCGACATTTGCAAATCGACCGTGTATGAGTGCGTATCTGCACCAAACGCTTGACTCAGTTCGTGCACGGCCTTGCGATAATGAAATCGGCTCGGGCCCATGTTGTGCCAGATGTTGCGCGGTTCTTGTGCCAACAATGAGTAAAGCACAAACGCAGCTTCTTCATTCGTGACTGCACCAACATGACCACACAGTTCACGACACTGACGTTCGAACGCAGTGAAGTGCAATCGTGTTTCATTGCCCATGTAAATCGGGTATGCACCTGTCTTTCGATACACGCCAATACTTTTCGTCAGCTCGGTTCTGCGTGCAACAGACAGTGCCCAATCGGTTTTTCCACTGGTCTCAATTCGAATGCGTTCAGTGGTGACAGGGTCACACACACTTGGCTCAAACAAGTCACCATCATTTGTCTCGGTCCAGACAGGAACCACGTGGTCACGTGACCTGCTGTTGTTGTTTGGTGGTGGCGGTGGCGATGGTTGTTGTGTGTTATTAGCTTGTGGGCCACCACCGACTTGAATCGGACCGTTCGCACCCATCAAAGTCTGAGCACCTTGTGGTAGCGAAGCGGGATTGACGTAATTTGCCGTTTGCGGTGGTACTGTGCCGCCAAAGGAAGCGGTATGCATCAGCACTGGATGACCGTGTCGCCCAAGACACACATTGCACAAACAAGGACTGCGGTCGGGTATATACCATGTAGTACCAGGCACTGAGCCCTGTACCTGTATGCCCGTGCAACCTTGATTCGGCGTAGAAGTCAACAATGGACCGGTAGGTGCCGGCACAGTATTTGTCGATGGATTGCCGTTAGGCTGCGAACCGGTATTGCGACCTGCCTGCATGGACGCACTTGGCTGGTTCGGATTAATTGTGGTTCGATATTGGCTGCGTTGTTGACTCTGCACCACAGATACAGGCGTCTGTATAATTGGTTGCACGTTTGACGTGACAACAGGCGGTGGCTGTGTTTGCTGCTGTGTACACATGCTTTGCGACACAACACTTTCAGCTTGCTGTGCGTGCGCTTGCATAGACGTCACTGGTTGTTGTTGTTCTTCGTCATCAGTCCGTGCCTGATTGTCAGGTTGACTGGTATTTGCGGCTGCATGTTCATACTGCGCGTTTTCCAACGCGTGCTGTTGTCTGCACACGTATTGCCGCTCGAAATCACCCACAATTTTTGCAAACGCAAACTGGCTCATCTCGACTTCGGGCAGCTCGATTGCTTTGTACCAGTCACACATGTCCATTTGGTGCAGTACCCAATCTGACATGTCTGTGTAGTCGATTTCAGGATTCAGACGCACCAGAAATCGTTGCAACTGACGAACTTGCACAGGTGCGCGATCAAACCACTCATTGACATCGAGGCTGATGTAGCCATTCACAAGCGGTCGGATAATCAAGCGCGGACCGGGGCCTGACGCGCTGGCACCTGGGATCGGACCCGGAACCGGGATGGCAATATATTGCATATCGTCATCCGGACCATAAAGTGTGGAAACATCATCGGGTCTGGTCACAATAGGCACTTGTGGCTCATTGTTTTGTTCAATCAACTCCATATCGATGGGTTGTCGGTCCGAAACATCAGCACCAAATGGCTGGCCCTCAGCCAAATGCCCATCATTCAGTCGGTCACCCTCAGATGGACCGGGTGCATTGTCCAAATCATCGTCTGTGGTCGCATGCACTTCAATTTCGGGTGTTCTGAACGTGACAACCGGCTGGGGTTGACCAGGCGGCATAACTGTTTGCACTTGTTGTTGATTGGCCCCGCTAGTGCTGGCAACATTATTTTGCAAGCCCACTTGCGCGGGATGCTCGTCATAGGTGGCCAGATTTTTGTGCAACCGAGCAACATTTCGATCACTAGCAGCGGCAGCCTGTATTTGCAGCTGGTTTTCATCCAACATGGGGTTTGACCGTGTGGAACGCTGCCAAAATCGACTGATAATACCACCCCCTGTTGCAGCACCGCGTCGTCGTGTTTTACGCTGCACATTCAAAGAATCCACCGCGGGTCCGGCGGGGGGCGCCCCCCACGGGGCCGCCGCCCCCCCCAGCCTGGTGGTGATTTTCCTTCTTTTTTTTTTTCTCTTTTCTTCCCAAAATTTTACAAAGTCAAATTATAAACGGACGAAACAACGACTTTTATTTGCAGGAAGGTCGGCCAAACACGCACAATGGCTTGTCTCGTCTCACTGAACAGCAGGGACAAGAACAAGACAACGACAACAGCGAACGAAGCACAGTATCAAATTATCGTTTCAGCCACAGCACGCTATGAGCGGCTCGGCTACAGGTACAATTCACGTTCGGTGTCGACTTTTCAGCACAATTGTTCGCTTGTTTGCCCTCAGCAGCCGTTCAGAGACTCTGAGCCCGATGGCAATAAAATAATTCACAAGTTCAATTTAATCGGACAGCGGCAACTTCAGTTTTCAAGCCAATTTTCGGTTGCGGTTGAAGCAGCCGGTCGTCGTTTGGCTGGAAAAACTATGTCCGAAAATTTTTGGGAAATTTGGCCAGGGGTTCCCCGGCCCAGGCGTTTTCTGGGTTGGCGAAGTGCTCAGGGTGCACTCCAAACCACAACGGCACAACCAAAAGTCCTCGAAGAAGCTAAATCTCGTAAAATGCACAGGTCAGCAGAAGGTTTTGACTCTCCCTGACGGCCCTTCTGTTCGAACGGAAATTTATGGAGTTTTCGTGCGGCCCGGTCACTTGTTAGGGGTTCGCCCCGCCTTTTGAGCAAGTACAAACCCGGTCCAAGATCCCTTTTGCTACACTAGACTCCAAACACAACGGGTGACCGTAAAGTCCTCGGTCTCAAAGGGTCGGTTGAAGACCCTTTTAGTGGATAAATTTACTGGGAAAGTGCCCCCTGTGACTGCACACAAACGAGACGTCGCTACTATAAGGACAAACAAACACTCGACTCGATTCGCTCAACTCACTCTCGATTCAATCACCCCCAATGTCGGCCCGGATTTTTCGAACACGCACAATCGCCAAATTCGGACGTCGGTTCGATCGTTTTACCGCCCGATTTGTCGAAGCTCACCAACACGCACTCGAACGAAGCGAAAACCTCAATAAAATCAAACTTTTAGCCACGAAAACAACAATAAAATGAATGAAAAATGCCCCAAAACGCTCCCCCCAAAACTATTGCGTCAACCAAATCTCCGTTTCAGTCGAAGGTTGCACGTGCAGGCAATAGCAGATCACGTCGGGCTCACCAGATGAGATCCTGCGAGCCCAACAGGTATCTACTAGTGCTTGCAGAACCGGATTCGTCAACCGAGCCAAATCAATCAATGCCAATGTTCGGAAATGCTCGTTTCGTGCGTGTTTCGGGATTCGGGAATGGAATGTTCGTTCGTTCACTCGCTCGTCAATCAGCCGACTCGCTCGTTCACAATATAGGTTTTATAATAACAAAAAGGGAATAACCAAAACAACAGGAAGCGCAATCGCGCACACGGGGCACACACGTAAAACGATAACAAACACAAACGCAACCGGCCGAGATTCAGAGATTCTCACTTCAACAGAATTACAGTAACCCGTTCTCTTACATTTGAAAAGCCAGACGGGTGAAGAGAGATTTGGAATGGTTTAAGATGATACACAAACAGGGGTCACCAGAAAGAGAATAATATTGCTAAACAAAAGGTAAACAAGGCACAAATGATAACAATAACAACAGCTTTACGAGAAATACACCCTAACCTAACCTAAAACCCCACTAAACAGTACTAAACTAAGGGAATAATCACTGTCACGGGACTACAAGTACAACACTCCAACACTGGTCTACCGATCGCTAACGAGTCTCTCTCTCATCTTCAACTCAATAGTCAATTCAATGCTACAACCGGTCTACAATAGTCGAGCGGCGCCAACGCAACGAACTGCAACGAAATCGATGGTCGAGTCGAAACCCCGCGATGTTACCCACCAGAAATCAAGCGCATGAAGCGCACCTGGGAGATGTTCAAATGGACTGGTCGAAACTGGCTGCTCTGCACCACGGGCGTGCACCAGCTACATACATGTAAATCTGCTCTGCACTGTGGACTTGTGCATCAGATATCAAGCCGACATGCTGTCTGCGGTAGAGGGTACTGGGCCGATTGGGTTTCGTGCACCGGGCCGAGGCCAAAGATAGTTTGGAGTGCCACAGCTGGATCCGTTGAGAGCCTGTGGTATCTCAAGGCACCTGAACTGGTTGGGTTTGACACCAATTGTGATTATTGATGCATATTCACAACCTTTTGGAAATATTCATTTGAGACGTGCATATTCAGTTCTGTCTGAGTCTCAATATGAGGCGGGGAGGATGTTGTGACAAATTTGTGTAGGCTAATGTTGTGACTAGGCAGCATGTGAGCTTAAAACACTCACATGACTGATAACAGCTTGTGAATGCTTATAATGTGTGGTCTTACGTTGCATGTTCAGTTGCAGTGCAGTTCGGACTTGTGTATTTCGTGAATATATAAAATGTATCTTTCTTTCGTCGCGACAAGTGGCATAACCTAATCGAGTGAACCTGCGGCAATCGTGAATTGTGAAAAAGAAGCCCAATGTCCCCTTGTAGTGCAGCCGCTTGTTATGCGGTCTGCACATAAATTTGTACTGCCTGAAGTGCAGTCTGAAAAGCACATTTTGTGAAGTGCTTCTGGAAATTTGGCCTAAAATTGAATTTCAACAGGGAGCTGTCGCGCGAAATTGACCGAATCGTGTCCGGAACGTCGTCAATGGCTGGTCAAGAGGGGGAGGAATGATCGTGTCTACTGGCTGCAACTCCTGGAGGGCCGTCTCACCTCCAGTACAACACTCCAATACTGGTCTATCGATCGTCAACGAGCCTCTCTCTCATCTTCATCTCAATAGTCAATTCGATTCCAAAACCGGTCCACAACAGTCGAGTGATGTCAATGCAACGAACTGCAACGAAATCGATGGTCGAGTCGAAACCCCGCGATGTTACCCGCCAGAAATCAAGCGCATGAAGCGCACCTGGGAGATGTTCAAATGGACTGGTCGAAACTGGCTGCTCTGCACCACGGGCGTGCACCAGCTACATACATGTAAATCTGCTCTGCACTGTGGACTTGTGCATCAGATATCAAGCCGACATGCTGTCTGCGGTAGAGGGTACTGGGCCGATTGGGTTTCGTGCACCGGGCCGAGGCCAAAGATAGTTTGGAGTGCCACAGCTGGATCCGTTGAGAGCCTGTGGTATCTCAAGGCACCTGAACTGGTTGGGTTTGACACCAATTGTGATTATTGATGCATATTCACAACCTTTTGGAAATATTCATTTGAGACGTGCATATTCAGTTCTGTCTGAGTCTCAATATGAGGCGGGGAGGATGTTGTGACAAATTTGTGTAGGCTAATGTTGCGACTAGGCAGCATGTGAGCTTAGAACACTCACATGACTGATAACAGCTTGTGAACGCTTATAATGTGTGATCTTACGTTGCATGTTCAGTTGCAGCGCAGTTCGGACTTGTGTATTTCGTGAAATGTAAATGCATCATTTCTTTCGTCGCGACACCTTTTGATTTCGCGCTGTCTGGCTCTTGTTGACCGTTGATTCCGGATCAGACATATCTGCTTCAAAAGGATACAGTTCACTGATTGGTCTCTCCAAATTTCGTCCACTGATTGACTTGACCTCTACCGTTCTCACTTCACCATCGGAACTCGGTAGCAGTTTCACAATTCTACCAACTGGCCATGCACCCGTGGCTGGTTATTCTCGTGAATCAAGACAGCCTCACCGCAGCGTGGAGCTTGTTTGTGAGTGCCAGGTGGCTGTTTGTGCGTGCGCTGTGTTCGCTCTCTCAGATAGCTAATGTATTCCGTGTAGAAACGTTCAGAGAGCTTATCCAATCGTTCATTGCTGTCTTCCCACGCCTTTACGTTTGAGCGGCGTTGCTTGTCTTTGAGTTGTAAATGGGGTCGTGTTTATCTGACTCAAACTGAGGTGTGCCTGTCTCATGACCATTGTTCAGAAAATCACAGGGCCTTATCACCTGCAGCGAGTCAACCTCGTCTGCCCGTACAGCCGTGATTGGACGCGCATTCAAAACCGACGCTGCTTCATGCGCAAATGTATGCGCCTCATCCAGTGACATTTTCTTCCTGCCTGTTGCTGCTTTCATCAGCTTTTTGGCCATGCCGACAACGCGCTCGTGCGCGCCGCCCATCCAGGGACTCAGCGGTGTGATGGTCTTCCATTCAATGCCCTCGTTTGCACAGTACGAGATGACGTCATCGACGTTCTGTTTCGTTGGCCATGTGTGGTTGAGCACCGACTTTGCAGTAACAAATGTTTTGGCATTATCGGAATATAGCATTTTCGGCTTTCCTCTGATTGCTATGAACCGACGCAGTGCCATTAAAAACGTGTTTGTTGACATGTCCATCACTACTTCTATATGCACCGGCCGGACACTCAGACACACAAACAGGACAAACCATGCCTTTTTGTCACCCATGTCGGTAGTAATCGTGGTAGGGCCCATGTAGTCTAATCCTGTGTACGTAAACGGCGGCGAATACATCACGCGTATCGGTGGTAACTGTGCCATAGGTGGCAGTTTATACGCACCTCCAAACAACAACTTGCAACGCACACAGCGCTTCACAAACTTGTTGACTTCGCCGTAGCCCGATGGCACCCAATAACGTTCACGCAATTGTGTTAAGCACTGCGGAGCGCCCGCATGCTTCAACCTTTTGTGTACGCTGTGCACCAACAGCGCAGTGTACGGATGAGCTTTAGGCATCAAAATGGGATGACCAACGGCAGCGTTTACGTTTTCCGTCCTGAAATAGCACCTGATCAGACCTTCTTCGTCCAATTTCAGATTGAGTGAGTACACCAGAGCGTGATGCGTGCCATGAGTCAAAGCGTACAGTACATCCCCGTATGCCTCCTTTTGCGTTTGCGCGTCACAATAGTACTGTGCTACGCCCATCTCTGAGCTCATGATCGGCGCGCACACGTTACTTTCGATCTTGTACAACTTGTCAGTTAGATGGTGAGACAGTTTGACGTTCTTCGATACTTTCTTCACGAATCTTAGCGCACGAACAGTGACGCGCAACAGCTTGGTCAACGTGGACGCGTGCTGTGCACTGAACACCGCCGGCACATGCTTCACCTTCGGTGTTCTGCGCGCAGTAGATGTTGACACAGGCGCTGCCATCAACTCTATCACCGGCTTGCGCAATGCAGATTTCACTTCGAGTTCGATCATTTCCAGCGTTTCACTCGTGATCGAGGGCATGTTCGTTTCTGGCCATTCGGACTGGTCCAACGACAGAAACTTGGGTCCCGTCCACCACATGTGTTTGAGGTCACGGATTACGTCGTAGTTCAGCGTTCGGCTGGCACAGTCCGCTGGATTCAACTTGGTGTTCACGTAGTTGAACGTAGCATCACACTGTCTGATCTCCTTCACGCGATTCTCCACCCAAATCCCCAGGGGCTTAGGGGATTTCAGCCAGCTAAGTAAAACTTGTGAGTCCGACCACACGAACATTTTTCCGATGTTGATGCGATCACTCAATTTTGACATCACAAACTGCAGCTGTCGACAACCAATGACCATCGCCAACAATTCCAGCCTTGGAATCGTGAGTATTTTCATCGGAGCAACTCTGTCCGTTGAAAATATCAGATGGCAGTGATGCGTGCCGTCCGCTCTTGTCACACGCAGATAGATTGCCGCTGCGTAAGCAAAGCCACTCGCATCCACGAACGCATGCAATTCGCACTTCGAACCCTTCTGGTTTTCGATGTACCTTGGAATCTCAATCGCACCAATGCCACACAACTCCTTCTCGATTTCGACCCATTCTCTCACCAGATCTTCGGGCAAAGGCTCATCCCATGAATACTGTTTCACGAACAACTCTTTCATGAACAGCTTGCCCTTGAGTTTAACCGGGCCCAATAAACAGAGGGGATCGTACAATGAGCTGATTCGCATCAATATCTGTCGCTTCGTCCATTTGCCATCGTGTTCCTGAACTTTCAATCCTTGAACCTTGAGCAGATCGCCAACCGCATCCCATGGCATACCCATCACCTTGACGTCCGTGCTCTTTGCTTGATCCTCCTTTGGCACCAAACGTCGGAATAACGCTGAGTTGGACATGAACTCGCGTAGATTCATCTGCCAGCCCTTTGCCATGGGTTTCAGGTATTGGTACAGCTCGACGGCCTGTTTCTCGGTATCAGCGCTCATAATGACGTTATCCACGTACAATGACTTTAGCACCTGATCTGCTTTCTCGTTGTTCTCGGACTTCAACAACAGCTACAGTGCGGACTGAAGAAGAAACGGTGAGGAAATCACGCCAAATGGAACCACAATGAATCTGAGAATTTCAACGTTGCCCTCAATCTGCCATGGTTTCGACGGATCTTTGAACCACAGAAACCGAATAACATCACGATCTTCCTCCGCTAGCGATACACCGTGAAAGGCTGACTCGAAATCTGCCAGCACAGCATACTTGCCCAACCTGAACTGCAGCAACAAACCTGCTAAATCAGGCAATTTGATAGGACCTCGAAACAGTATGTCATTCAATGAGCTGTCGTTTTTGTCACGCGTTGCTGAGGCATCCAACACCATGCGCACCTTGGTAGTTGCTTTGTCGAGCATCTTTACCAACAACCAGGGATATAGAACATCTTTTTGGCCCTTTTTACCGGCGCTGTTTCGACTTTTCCCGTGGCCTTCAGCTTTTCAACAATCTGGATGCATTGCTGCAGATCTTCCGGTGAAGCACTGAGCTTCCTGCTTGCCGACTTCAAACGCTGCAGCGCGCAGCCGTAGTTGTCTTTCAGATGCACGTTCTCATCTTTGTATGGCAGACGAACTTCGGGCTTGCCGTTTTCCAGAACTTTTGCCGTTTTGTTGAAATGCTCAACCGCCAAGTCGTCCCCAGTAATCGTGGGATCATCACAAATACTGAGATGTTCAAGTGCGAAAAACTTTCCAGCTCGGCATCATTTTTCCTTTCCGACCGCACCAGCAACCCTTCCGTCTCGGACGGATGCGGTTTGTCGATGTGAGTGAACAGGCATGTACTGGTTGTGACGTGACTACAGTTCCCCACTGTGTCAGCATCCATTCGACCTGCCGTGCACCACCCAACCGCCGAAGGGATCAGCCTCAAGCCTGAGGGCAACGTCACCCGCTTGCCTTCCTGAATCAGATCCCACATGTAGTCCGCACCGATCAATATATCAGGTTTGAACTCAGTGGAGTCACCCGCCATGTCATGCATCAGATCGATGTTCAGCGTCTCCAAAACTTTCTGATCTTCATCTGAAAAGTGCGGGCGTACGTGTTGCGGTGCCAGTCGCTCAGACGTATTAGCTTCGATCAGGAATGTCTTGCCGTTCGGCAGCACGATTTCCAATTCTGTCACATCAGTCTGAAGTTTGGAACGTTTCAGGGCACTAAACGTTGGCATACTAAGTGTTTCCGTTTCCTTAGTACTCAGCTTCAGCTGTTTCCTTTTCAGGTTGTCAATAAACGTCCTGTCGCAACACGAATCAAACATGAGATTGGCTCTCACTTTAATGTGCGGTTTGCTTGGATTCCGAACCCAAACCCGAGCTGTCAGCATGACGCCCCTTTTCCTGACTTTGCTTGTCTGGTGCTTGGCGCGCCTGCTGTCCGTGTTCAGTGACTGTGCGTTCATTGCGCTGATCTTTTCACTTCCTTCCGACTCACATTCGTCTTCCGACACAGATCTGGAGCTCTCTTGCTCCTCCGTTTGGGTCACCAAACTATGTCCTTTTGTGTTCCTATTCTGGGCTCGTGCCTGTTGCTTTTGTTTAATTTTGCACAGCACAGAATGATGTGTTCTTCCGTGCTGCGTGCACGTATTTCTGCTTGCCGTGCAAAATCTCGACCAGTGTCCAGTCCTAGCACATATGAAACACAGTTTCAGTGCCATGAACCGACTACGACGCTCAGCGAAAGTGGCATACCGCTCACATTCTACCCCACTGTGACCCTTCACTTGACATAATATGCAAAACGGACCGTTTGTGCCACCTTGTGACTTCTGACCGCTTTGTTTGTACCCACCTTGTGGTTTATGTCCCTGCTGTGGGCGGGGATGGCCTTGACTGGTCGCACCATTCGGTTTCCAGTTCTGTTCTGTGTTCACAGCAAATGAGTCAGCCTGCCTGCTCGTGTTGCTTGACGCGTGCGCTTTGTTCTGCTGCTTGCTGTTATTTTTAGCTGGCATACTGTTTTGGCCACCCTTGGCGCCTTGTTCGAATTTTACTAATGCCAGTTTCCTGTTCACGTAATGCTTCAGCTTCTTTTTTTACGTCTTTCACTGTTCATTCCTTTGGCTCGTCATCCTCATCATCACCACAAAATTCACTGCCAATTTCCCACTGCACACTCTCCGGCAGTTTCTGTTTCAGTTGAAACACCAGGACTTCGTTGATCGATGAGGTTTCAGTGTCAAAGCCCAAATGACTAAGTTGGCGCAAACACATCTCGACGGTGTCCAAGAATTTTTGCAGATTGTTGACATTGTCTTCGACACGTGGATGAAACTGTATCATTTCAAGCAACGCTTCCCTAATCATTTGTGGACGCCCATAGCGCTTTTCGAGCAGATCGCATGCGTCCCTGTAGTGCTCATTTGTTGCCGTCAAGCCGCTAAGAACACTCGCGGCTTTGCCCTTCAGATGCACTTTTAAATGTGCCATCTTCTCAGCATCAGTCGCATTCGTCGCATCGACATCCGATTTGAACAAGTGCCAGAACTCGAACCATTTCAGTTGGTCACCATGAAAATCAGGGAGGTAGATTTTGGACACACGAATTGCACTCGACGTCGTCTGACGATCGTTATCAGACATATACGCGTGCTGTGCACTGAACACCGCCGGCACATGCTTCACCTTCGGTGTTCTGCGCGCAGTAGATGTTGACACAGGCGCTGCCATCAACTCTATCACCGGCTTGCGCAATGCGGATTTCACTTCGAGTTCGATCATTTCCAGCGTTTCACTCGTGATCGAGGGCATGTTCGTTTCTGGCCATTCGGACTGGTCCAACGACAGAAACTTGGGTCCCGTCCACCACATGTGTTTGAGGTCACGGATTACGTCGCAGTTCAGCAAACTTTGATGATGTTCAAAATCTCGTGCGCGCGCACACAAAAAAGTCCCACTGGGTCTTGGTTGCAAAACACCACGTGGACATTGCACAATTTGAATTCTTTGGTTTGAAATCAATGGTTTTTTGTATTCTCCTTTTGTAGTGTAGTGTTGCCCCTTGTTCGCACACTTTGCAGTTTGCTTTTTATTAATTTTGCACAGCACAGGATGATGTGTTCTTCCGTGCTGCGTGCACGTATTTCTGCTTGCCGTGCAAAATCTCGACCAGTGTCCAGTCCTAGCACATATGAAACACAGTTTCAGTGCCATGAACCGACTACGACGCTCAGCGAAAGTGGCATACCGCTCACATTCTACCCCACTGTGACCCATATGCAAAACGGACCGTTTGTGCCACCTTGTGACTTCTGACCGCTTTGTTTGTACCAAAATTGTGGTTTATGTCCCTGCTGGTGGCGGGGATGGTCTTGCCTGGTCGCACCATTCGGTTTCCAGTTCTGTTCTGTGTTCACAGCAAATGAGTCAGCCTGCCTGCTCGTGTTGCTTGACGCGTGCGCTTTGTTCTGCTGCTTGCTGTTATTTTTAGCTGGCATCCTGTTTTGGCCACCCTTGGCGCCTTGTTCGAATTTTACTAATGCCAGTTTCCTGTTCACGTAATGCTTCAGCTTCTTTTTGAAGTCTTTCAATGTCCATTCCTTTGGCTCGTCATCCTCATCATCACCACAAAATTTACTGCCAATTTCCCACTGCACACTCTCCGGCAGTTTCTGTTTCAGTTGAAACACCAGGACTCTCGACGGTGTTCAAGAATTTTTGCAGATTGTTGACATTGTCTTCGACACGTGGATGAGACTGTATCATTTCAAACAACGCTTCCCTAATCATTTGTGGACGCCCATAGCGCTTTTCGAGCAGATCGCATGCTTCCCTGTAGTGCTCATTTGTTGCCGTCAAACCGCTAAGAACACTCGCGGCTTTGCCCTTCAGATGCACTTTTAAATGTGCCATCTTCTCAGCATCAGTCGCATTCGTCGCATCGACACCAGATTTGAACAAGTGCCAGAACTCGAACCATTTCAGTTGGTCACCATGAAAATCAGGGAGGTTGATTTTGGACACACGAATTGCACTCGACGTCGTCTGACAATCGTTATCAGACATATCCGAAAATCTGGGTGCCAAAAACGTGCTGTTTGCTCTGGCTTGAGCAGATGCATTGGTCACAATTCGAATATCCGCTAATCTGTCCTCAATTTCTATGAGCTTTGCTTTCAGCACTGATTTTATTCGCTCGTGCCACAGTTACACAGCACCACACAATGTTCATCTACTCGCGCTTTCGCGAAGTGCACTCTGACTTGTTGTTCCAAAGCTGCTGGTGCGCACTGTGTGACAAACGTCAGCGATTCACATTTCACGTGAGCCAAAGTTCTTGAAACGCCAGATTTGCATGCAAAGCTGAGCCGCATGCCAGTCAAGCAACTGTAGCATCCCGACACCGATTGCAGCTCAACGGTACAATAGTTCTTATCGGTCTTGGTGGCAGTTCTTCGCTCTTTCGTGAGTCTCTCAAACCTCAATGCCCGATCTTCACAGTTGTCTTTTATCTGTTGTTTCAGACGGGATCGTTTATGTTCGGTGTTATAGGGAAACTAAAGGCAAGAGGGAAAATACACACAAAATAAGCCAGTGAAGCTATGTATGTGCGCCCGCAACTCAGCAGCGCATTTTTCTTCCACCCTGCGTCTGTCCGAAAGCCCCTGACTTGAATCACAGCTTTTGCTGATACAGACTTTCGTGGCTTTCTCTTCCGTGTTGCTAGCAGACGCATCGCACATCACCCCCTGTTTGTATGGTTTATGTGCGTTCACAAGCTCGTGCCATCTCATGGCGTTACGCTCTGTCAAGCTGCCATCTGAGCTTGCGTTTGTCACTTCATAATTTTTTCTATTATACTGGTGTAATACGATTTCACACATTACAGTACATGTGCACAACGTTGTGCGCTTGTGTACACCAGCACCCGTAGCTGTCTCACTGACGTTCTCATGCCTTTGTGTCACCACGGTACAGGATGTCACCTCCGATATGCCGTTGCCGGTTGTTTTCGCGTCGTTGTTGTTGCCAGCAAGCTGGTTTGTGTCCAGCCTTGGCTCGTCTTTCGGCTTGCTGCTAATGCATGCGGTGTATAGCGATAACAGTGCCACTACAACACAATACACAATGGCAGTAACATCGCAAAATTTCACGCTCGTATTGTTACTCACAGTAACGCGCACACACATCTTACCACTGCTCAAACTTTGATGATGTTCAAAATCTCGTGCGCGCGCACACAAAAAAGTCCCACTGGGTCTTGGTTGCAAAACACCACGTGGACATTGCACAATTTGAATTCTTTGGTTTGAAATCAATGGTTTTTTGTATTCTCCTTTTGTAGTGTAGTGTTGCCCCTTGTTCGCACACTTTGCAGTTTGCTTTTTATTAATTTTGCACAGCACAGGATGATGTGTTCTTCCGTGCTGCGTGCACGTATTTCTGCTTGCCATGCAAAATCTCGACCAGTGTCCAGTCCTAGCACATATGAAACACAGTTTCAGTGCCATGAACCGACTACGACGCTCAGCGAAAGTGGCATACCGCTCACATTCTACCCCACTGTGACCCATATGCAAAACGGACCGTTTGTGCCACCTTGTGACTTCTGACCGCTTTGTTTGCACCCACCTTGTGGTTTATGTCCCTGCTGGGGGCGGGGATGGTCTTGACTGGTCGCACCATTCGGTTTCCAGTTCTGTTCTGTGTTCACAGCAAATGAGTCAGCCTGCCTGCTCGTGTTGCTTGACGCGTGCGCTTTGTTCTGCTGCTTGCTGTTATTTTTAGCTGGCATCCTGTTTTGGCCACCCTTGGCGCCTTGTTCGAATTTTACTAATGCCAGTTTCCTGTTCACGTAATGCTTCAGCTTCTTTTTTAAGTCTTTCACTGTTCATTCCTTTGGCTCGTCATCCTCATCATCACCACAAAATTCACTGCCAATTTCCCACTGCACACTCTCCGGCAGTTTCTGTTTCAGTTGAAACACCAGGACTTCGTTGATCGATGAGGTTTCAGTGTCAAAGCCCAAATGACTAAGTTGGCGCAAACACATCTCGACGGTGTTCAAGAATTTTTGCAGATTGTTGACATTGTCTTCGACACGTGGATGAAACTGTATCATTTCAAACAACGCTTCCCTAATCATTTGTGGACGCCCATAGCGCTTTTCGAGCAGATCGCATGCGTCCCTGTAGTGCTCATTTGTTGCCGTCAAACCGCTAAGAACACTCGCGGCTTTGCCCTTCAGATGCACTTTTAAATGTGCCATCTTCTCAGCATCAGTCGCATTCGTCGCATCGACATCCGATTTGAACAAGTGCCAGAACTCGAACCATTTTAGTTGGTCACCATGAAAATCAGGGAGGTAGATTTTGGACACACGAATTGCACTCGACGTCGTCTGACGATCGTTATCAGACATATCCGAAAGTTTGGGTGCCAAAAACGTGCTGTTTGCTCTGGCTTGAGCAGATGCATTGGTCACAATTCGAATATCCGCTTATCTGTCCTCAATTTCTGTGAGCTTTGCTTTCAGCACTGATCTCATCTGTGTACCTTCTTCAAGTGTCACCAAATAACCATGGACTGCAGTTTGGTCATACAGTTGTATTTCCTTTGCATATGTGGCCTGGTCTCCATCCATATCCGTCATCAACGTCTCCCATTTCTCGTCCTGTTTCTCTAGCTGCGTGAGCTGAGCCTGCAACCGATCTAACACCTGCTTGTAATTTCACATTTCTTTGATGAAAGCTGTTCTTTTTCAGGCACGTCTGATTGGTCGTCAATTAGTGGATCGTAATTCGGAGTGTCTGCAATCATCTTTTCAATGATGCATTGCACGGACCAATCCTCATACGAATTGCACCACTTCCACGAGAAATTTCACCGATCTTGGCGTATTTGAACGAATGCACGTCAACTGACGATTCCAATTCAAAATTCAGGTCGGATTTCGTGCCTTTGGTGTTCGGGTGAGCCTTGATGGCCGCAATAAGTTGCTATCATGCACTTTCTGTATATGCGTGATTCAGTGATTCTTTCTGTTCATCAAATCAGATCTCCGTGAAATTTGTCAACGCACAGTTCATGTCAATTCGAAAGCATGAAAATGTGAAGCAGGAGACGTTACCAGAAAAGGTACAGTGCGGAAGTACGTATGTATCACCACTCATGTGTCAACCTGTCAAGAGAGCGAGAGAGAAAAAAAGAGAAAACCTAGCACGTACACGAACAGTCAGACAAATGCCAAATGTTTACAAATATTGGCGCGCAAAAAACACTAATGGCAGATTGGCTTAGAAGACTACTTTCGACAAAAACAAAAAATCGAGAGAAACGCCTGGTTTGACAACATATTAAGGTCAGAAGACCCATAAAAAGGTCCAAAAAAAGAAGGTCCATAAATGCTGCCATACTTATCTGAGTCTGATATTCAGCAATAAATGCTTACTGTTAACAGCTTTTGTAAATGTGACAGCACCAAACAATGTATCTCGGATAGTAGCTTTCGAACGATATATAACAAGCCCCAATAAATTCTTACGCTTAAGGGCAGAGGCTAAAAAAGTGCTTTTTTGACGGTTCTGGAATGAACCGTCACATCACCGTGAGCCATTTCGGAATTTTGACCGTTTCTTGTCAGCAGTATGAGAGAGTATGGGCACGTCATATATCGTTCGATAGCTACGTTAGAGCTACATCGTTTGATGCCATAAAATGTGCAATAGTCCTTAACAGTAACGACTTATAGCCAAATATCTTATTCAGGTTGGCATGGCCGCAGCAGCCGGTCTACAGAGTTTGAAGTCCTGAAACTTGTCTAGATTGTTGGACGATGCGTTTATCGGACTTTCTCGTTTCAAATGCGATGCAATACGTGACCTATTTACATCACATTTCCGTCAATGAATGCAACCATGCAGTTTAGGGGCATTTTTTATGAATTTTTAGGACTGCCACGGAGACAGCCATGAGTTTAGAAACTTAAAAACCTTAATTTCTGGTACTGTCGACTATGCTCTATTTCCCCATTGCATTCTGATTTCTGCAGTGCAAAGCGCGATATCAAAATTTAGGGACAAACTTGTGTTCTCAAAAAATGAGGACGATTTTTTTGGAACGTTTCGCTCCCTCACCGTGTGAGGCAATGGTTTGAGCGACTGAAGTTGTGATGATAAGTCATTCAGAAGCTGTTGTACTCCTATCCAGGTGTTACTTGACCTTCAACTCATTTGGGGTTTCTGCACCTGTCGTTCCAATTTGTGCAAAAAACTCAGTTTTTTTCTGGAACGAAAAGTACCTCTACCAATAAGATAGCAAATCTCCAACTAGCTTGAAATTTGTGCGTGACATATGCTGTCGGAATGCTTTCCAACCATGTATAGCACTGTGCTCTGCTGCCCTCCCTTCGGTTTTGTTCCAAGCCCTCTTATATGCTCCGTACCCTGAGGGCCGGACCATTTCTCTTTCTTTCTTGAGCATGGTAAAAACTAATGCACGCTTGAAGGACACGATTTTATGCGAGCTGGAGAATTCTCAAATCTATTTCCAACAACGTGCGACGGAGACGAAAAACCGGACGCTGCGAAGGGTGCTGTGCTGTGCACTATCTAATAACTTGACTGTGTTCGTCACATACAAGTACCATGAAGCTGGTGGAGCTGCATCTTGGATCATCCAAAAAAAATCACATTTAGCTGTGTGTGTGTGTGTGTCGCAGACTAGCATGCAGCCTGCTATTTCCAGGCACTCTGTGTGTGCGCGCAGCAGCTAAACGCGCCATCAGTTTATGTTCAGTTTTAGGCCACTTAACCTCATTTAGCGTTTTTCGCATCTTTCTGACTTATAAGCTCTCTTTTCTCTACGTTGCGTGTGTGTGTGTGTGTGTGTGTGTGTGTGTGTGTGTGTGTGTGTGTGTGTGTGTGTGTGTGTGTGTGTGTGTGTGTGTGTGTGTGTGTGTGTGTGTGTGTGTGTGTGTTTTTCCCCTTTCTTCGCTTTCACTTTCTGTTTCTTTTTCTTTCTTCGTTCCTTCAACTTCTTCACATTATCAGCTCGTTCCACGGCACTTTCCCTCGATTCTTCGCTGTTGGCGGCATTCGACAGGGGTCCCGTGGGTTTTTCGGGCACAAATGATGGACATTTTTCGGGCAGGTCCGATCGTCGTTTCTTGGGCACAGCGCATTAATTCTTTCACGCGACGCAGCCATTCTTCTCTTTCATACTTTTTGTTCTTCTCGATGTCGAGCCATTCCGCCAATTTCTTCAACGGCTTAAGATCATCGAAGCAACGCACGCACACGACTTGCCTCGACGATTTCGCTGGTTCGGGCCGCGACTCCATCGGGTATCAAGTCCAAATTGAATACTTCTGTCGAGATTCTGTTGAAGTCTTGCCACATTGTATCGAAATGAATTTCACCCGCGGCCAATTTTTGATGCCACGTTTTATTCATATTCTAATTTTCTTGGTAATCTGTGACAAAATCAGCAGTATTGCGGTAGCTCTTGGCGCTACCACGCGCTCTGCCTGCGCGAAACACGAGGATCGTACCTCGCAGGAACCACCAAATCGCACAACAGAAGTTTATGCGGTGAAAATTAAATAATGAATATTGTTTACAAGAGAATCACGCTGTCATTCTCTTCCTATATTTCCCGCGGGACACGGAACAAAACGGGACAATTTCAAGTGTTCTCAGAGGAAAATTTAGCTTTGTCCCGGGGGAATTTTGCTCTGTCCAGAGGGAGAGGAAACAATTGCACGATTTTACGCAAACATATAAATTTTTCACATCCCCGTTTCACTTCGTAAAAAATCTTCAGCGTTTTATATACTCGGCCACATTGATTTTCGCGTTTTTGTGCAGCGCTTGTGCTCCAATTGCATTCAGATGTTGTACGCACACAAAATAGGAATGATCGCATCGCATTACGAGCATAATTTTGATTGTTTGTTTGTTAGTTATTGTTTGGACCGATTGCCGAAGTGTGGGCCATGTTGTCAGTAAGCGCAACGCAGGCACATGAGCGCCAGAAATGTACATTGCGCTTGCCCAGAAGGACGCTTACTTGTTGGGATGACATCAGAGTAGAGCAAACTGTACAGATATGTGGCGAAATTGAAATTTGGAACCAATTATGGAGCATACCTATATGTGTGTGTGCTATACCGACTGACTTCGAAAGAGTCCAAACATGAAAAAAACAACGGTAAATGGTGATTTCGTTGCCCACTCACTCTTGTCCCACCGTTCCGTCCCGCGAGGGACACAATTTTTTAGGACGGAAAAATTGTCTTGTCCCGCGATGAAGTGGCCAGGGGACGGGAAATTCCGGGAAATCTTAACTTGCTGTCTTACAGGGATTAGCCTGTCCCACACCGTCCCGTTGTTTCGCGGGAAATTCTTGTCCCGTCCTATACCCGAAACTCCGCGGTACCGACTTTTCAGCCAAGGCCAGTATTTTTATACTTTTGCCCAATTTTACCGGGGCATGTTTTATGACGTGGACCATAAATTTTCGGCCAAAAAGTTATGTAATGTTCAAATTCCTCGTGTTCGAAGATCCATATCACCCCGCTTTCGGCAGAATACAAGCACTTTTCTTTGTGACCAAAATTTAGCCGGGGCCCATATCTTGGGCCCAGAATTATCGGACCGAAACGTTATGCCAGTATTCAGATTCCTCGTGTCCAAAAAAACTGGTCGCAAGAAAAGGTGATTGAAGCCCATTGACATGCGTGTCCTGCACATTATCCTTAACCTAGGGGAGTGACTTGAGTGCGCACATCATGACGGCTCTTTGGAGTTGTTTAATACAGCCACGAAGTGTCTAACACAGCAATGTCATTGCTAAAAATATTACAAGCGCCGCATGTGATTTTTTGATAAAAACAAGCTGAAACAAATACGCGCTTTTTTTATTTCGCCAAAAATAGCGGAAAATAATTTTCAAAAGTATTGAAATAATAACAAAACGGACTTAAGTTTCAAATTTTTAAAAACCGAAAAAGTGACGGGCTTTTTATAAAGCATGTTTCTTTTATTTTTTTATCGTACTGTATCGCAACCCTGGGCGGATGACATCTGTTCAAACCGCAGTCTAAGAGAGTAGCTACCTGTTCGCCATGGACTTTTTATTGCATTCACCATTTCTAAGTATTATTACAAGATGGCAAGTGAATTTCACATCAATTTCACATTTCACATTCCCCTCAAAACCCATCGGACTTCCGCCCCATCTCCAAATTACCGCTGTGCTCAAAAATCGCTGTGAAGCACATTCGAAACATCCTGAACGGGTTCATTGCCCCCAAACTCTCAGAAACGCGGTTCGGTTTTCGTGGAGGTCGGTCTACAACTGAGGCCCTGTTGCATTTCAATACTACAGTCACTCGTGCTCTTGATGTTTCAAATTCTGTTGTTGCTGTGTATTTTGATGTTCGAACGGCTTTCGATACCGTTCCTCACAATCTATTATTGCGTGTGTTACAAGACGATTTCAACGATTACTATTTCAATGTTCCACCCGATTTATTGTTGTTGATTCAATCCTATTTGTCTGATCGAACCCAATGTGTGAATGTAAATAGTGTGTGTTCTGATTTCTTGTCTGTTCTCTCTGGTGTGCGGCAGGGCAGTGTATTAGGACCGTTATTGTTTCTCGCATACGTCAACTCTTGTTGCAAAACTGCATTTCTCTCCGTGTTCTCGTATTATTCTCTATGCTGATGATCTGGTACTGATTCACCTCATGTGTACACCAGACTGTGAAAAGCATTTGCAAGAGGATGTGAACTTGATTGTCGAGCACTTCTCCAAACACAAACTTCTCTCCATTAATTCTACCAAAACAAAACTTCAACAATTTGCTCGCTCAAGTTCATGTCCCGCTGTCCCTGCTATTGTGATTGATGTATGTCTGATTGATGTTGTCGATGCAAGCAAATATCTGGGTGCTGTTATTGATTCCAAGTTTGATTTTGGTCTGCATACTACTGCCACGTCTGCGAAAGTGAAGAAAATTGCTGGTTCATTGTGCCGTACCTTTCGTAATGATCTACCTGTGTCTGTCATGCGTTATCTGTATCAAACCTTGATTTGCTCTGTCATGTACTATTCGTGTGAGGTTTTATCCATTAAGAACACTCTTTTTCCTTATTCTTTTCAATTTTTTCACTTCATAAATCGCTTATCTTTCTCTTCTCTCCCTTCCTTTTCTTTTCTCTCTCCTCCTTCTCCTTCCCACCTAACTCTTCTCCTCCACTTTACCCTCTTCCTGTTTTCCTGCGAATGGGCACATTCAAAGGAGTCATTGGTTCGCAAAGCTTGATTGTTGAATTGTGGTACAAATTGCGATTGCTGCCAGTGAAATTTATTCTGTCCCGTGTGTGAAATGTAATTGACCTCTCATGCTGTGTTTCTGTGTTTTCTGTGTTTTTTGCTCCTTATCACCATCTACATCTCTCGATCCGTAACTATCCACTGGCCCACTAAACACTTGTAATAATTTATGGTTTCGTCGTTACTGCCCAGCTTATGCGTGTTGTTGGCGTTACCATGTTGGTTCTGAGGCAATAAAAAACTTGAACTTGAACTTGAACATTAGGACAGAGGGCGTGGATAAAGGTTTCATTCGAAAATGCTCTCATTTCAGAATCTCTTGACTTTGTATATATCGATGCAATGCACGACTACTGTGAAGTTTACAAAGACATGGTCACGTGGTGGCCTCGAGTTAAACCTGGAGGTCTGCTATCCGGTTTGTTCATTATCTTGACTGCCGATTTTCGATGAAAACAGTGCAGGCAGCACAGTTCATGTGCAACGAAAACGTGAAATAGCCGTGAGATTCTGTGGTTAACACATGGTTTTATTTGATTCTAAAGCTGGTGGTCGACAGCCCATCGACTGCCGTTGGAAAGCACTCTGACAGCCTATGTCACGCACACATTTTAAGCTCCTTGGATATCCGCTATCTTTTTGTGGAAGACTCTCCGTTCGAGAAAAACTGATTTATTTCAAGATTTGGAACGACCGGTGCAGAAACCCCAAATGAAGCTGGAGGCCAAATGGCAGGATTACAACGGCGTCTGGAAGTTTATCAGGACAACTTCAGTCCTCAAACCATTGCTTCGCTTGGTGAGGGGGCGGAAATGTTCCAAAAAAAAGACCATATTTTTCGAGAACGCAAGTTTGTCCTTAAATTTCTCAGGCCGTGCTCCGCGTTGCAGAAATGAAAATTCTAGAGAAAAATAGATTATTGTCGAAAGTACCAGAAAATAAGGTTTCTAAATTTTGAAACTCATGGCTAGCTCCGTGACAGACCTAAAAATCCATCAAATTGGCACTAAACTAGATGTTTGCATTCATCTCCAGAATGACACATTAAAGGCGCAGATTGTATCGCATTCAAAACAAAAAATCGAGAGAAACGCCTGGTTTGACATATTAAGGTCCGAAGACCCGAAGGTCCATAAATCTTTCGTGCTGCCATACTTATCTGAGTTGATTCAGCAATAAATGCTTACTGTTAACAGCTTTTGAAAATGTGACAGCACCAAACAATGTATCTATAGTAGCTTTCGAACGATATATAACAAGCCCCAATAAATTCTTACGCTTAAGGGCAGAGGCTAAAAAAGTGCTTTTTTGACGGTTCTGGAATGAACCGTCACGTCACCGTGAAGCCATTCTGTTTGACCGTTTCTTGTCAGCAGTATGAGAGAGTATGGGCACGTCATATATCGTTCGATAGCTACGTTAGAGCTACATCGTTTGATGCCATAAAATGTGCAATAGTCCTTAACAGTAACGACTTATAGCCAAATATCTTATTCAGGTTGGCATG
>JASAMV010006217.1:0-18327 GCA_030248065.1 Rhynchonema sp. JSB1_4
CTCAATGTCAGCACAGCAGATGCGCTTACCAAGCGATAGCGATATTGCTTTGGGTATTTTTGATGTTTCGCAAAATCTATAATGAGCCTAAAACTAGTAACCGATGTCCTCGTAGTCGCGCTTCTGCTGGCTAAACACACTGACCCTGACGCGAGCCTCAATTTGAGCGAATCGGTTTTCAGATGTGATGCCGGGTGACGACGAATCGACGGCCAAAACCGACGTTCGACAAAAGGCCAGATGGGATGCGGCGGCGTCGTTTTGTTTCTTTGACGCGCTCAAATTGGTTGGCAATTGTTTTTGTCATTGAACAAGTGAGGTTGCGCGTGTGGATATACATTCTGCCGTTCAATTGTTTGTATTGTGCTTCCTCGGCTGGCTGAACTCCGACAACACGGGTCTTGTCTGTATCTGCTGCCTCGATGACAAAATTGCGCTTGTTTTCCAGCACGGCAAAGATTTCGAACAGATTTCGAAGACCATGAATCGGAATCACCGAAAAACTGGCAAACGTGACTACGTGCAGGTGCGTAACTTCTACTACAACACGTTGAAGGGGCTGAGTTTCGATGCCGAATTGTCGAAACACGGTTGGTGCGAAATGTTGCAAATTACTGGTGATGTTAGGTCTCGGTCACGATGCATCATACTGATGTGATGTTCCAATAAACGACCGTTGATTTTTCAGTGCCCAATCAAATGCCAGGCACCGCCAAAGAGTTGTTTTTGCTGGTGAATTTCTCTGAATGGCGGCGAAAGACTGGCAAGCGACGCGTGCCGCAGGGGCATCGCGGCAAATTCATGGAACTAATGTTGAAAGGGTTACTTTCTGAAGAAATTATTTTTATTGTCGGGGGAAGGCGTAATTTACTGCTTGTTTTTTATTCACATTTGTGATTTTCAGTCAGCAATCTGGTAAACATTTGCAGGTCGGTGTCCGTGAAGGTGCGAGGCCGCTTGATCCACATCAAGACCCCGCATTGTGCGTGCTTGAGGAGATTTTGTGAAGGTGAGCGAGCGTTGCTGCGAGTTGCGATGCACCTTGTTTGCATCAGCGCCGAATCAAGCAGCGAATCTGAAGCAGCAAGGTGCATGTCGGCTTCAGTAGCGTCCAGCTAAACTAGCTGCTTTTTCTGCGCTGCTCATCCATGGGCAACGTGGCTGGACTGTATGTTGTGTTGGTGACTGGTCCAAGGTATCGTTTGATTGTGCTCCGTCTTCCCAAGTGAACGACTGAATTGAACTGTTGTTGCAGATAACGTGAGCGACAGCAAGCCGTTATCCTTCACGGAGGTGACCATCGAGTGCTGTCCCTGCACGATCAGAGACAAAATGTACGTGCTTCAATGTGAACAGAATCCGTATGTGCGCGCCAAACTGAAGGAAAACGAATGCATCAAGAACTGGCTGCTGTATTTGCAGCGAAAATGGGTGCCGATCGATATGAAAAAGGTTTGACTGTCACTGTGCTGTTTGAGTATGTTGATCAGTCATTACTTTTGTCGATATCAAATTTGGTGATCGGATCTGATCGGGCTTTGTCACAGTCACTTTTGCCTTAAGAATATGAAGGGATTTACTGAAGCCGCCAATTTCGCCCTGCCTGAAAGCTGGTCTTTGGTCGTTAAACAACTTTTAAGCTGGATAAAATAGTTGTTTCAGTAAAGAAAGATCTTCCTAATTTACACGAGTCACATGACCAAAGCAGAACGAGTTCGATCAGCCAAGATGTGGCTTTTTATGTTTTGCGACGAGTTGGGGTGCCTTTCAGAAATATCAGTCGTTGGGATTATCGCCGACCGAGTGCAGACCCGAAATTCGATTGCGGGTCGCCAATGACACAGTGATGTTGCACGATGCGACGGTGGCAATCACAAAACTGACCGGCGCTGCTAGCGGCAACTACTCGCTCGACAAATATAGGTGGGGCGGATTGTGTTGCATGATCGGTGATAAATAAGACATGGTCGCTCAGCCGTTTTCTATTATGTTTTTAGTAAGCGCTTCGTGGTCAAATCTGAACAATTAGCGAGTGGAGCCGAGGATAACGCGTCACGTGACGGCACGACGACGGAGCCGGGTCAATGCAGCAACACTGATGATAGTTTGGATGGGAATGTTGGCAGTGAGTTTGGTGTTGACACGCTAGGGGGATACCTGTTGTGCGCGTACCAGAGCCGATTTCTGTCGCGGGTTTGAGGCGATAGGTTTTTGGGTGAAAATTTTCTATTTGTTGTGTGTGAAAACGGGGTATTGCTCCAATTTCACGTATTTTGAAGTAAAAATCACACCAAAGATTAGGGAATACACACTGTGCCAGACGAGGGCATACCTGCTCTGCTGGGACACTTTCCGCCATCTCGAACTTTCAGCTCAAGCTTAATACTCGGAGCAGGTCTTAGCCCCAGAGTCGTCCTGAGCCCAGCCAGAACCCAAACTACCATTGGGTACGCTTTATTTGTAGACTAGCACTGCCGCTTTGCATGACTGACAGTTCCGGAGTATTAGGTCCGCACATGTGAACGTGGTGTGGTCGTTCATTGGAAAACCTCAACAAATATTAAAATTGAACATGTGATTGTTGCAGCTGCAGCAGCGCCACCGGCCGCGGTGCGCAGCAATAGTCGACAACGTACGGCATCGGACAACGATGGTGCAGCACCGGCACTGGCATTGGATGCGACCACGTTGCTTGCCGATGGCATACACATGCGCAATGTCATGAATCTCACCGCTGCACAACTCGCCATTATGGTTGCGCTTTTTTTATTTTTTTTTCAATCCAGCCACGTTTCTTTATGTTACATGGATATACTGTACGGTATGTAATTTTCTTGTTTTCAGTGCGACCGATCTCCGTTGATCAGATTGGTGTACGAAATCAAGCCGCCCGCCAACGAGGTATTTTTCTCTATCTGCATTTCAAAGATCATGGCTGGCATTATGTTTGTTTGTAACATTCTTTCATTGCAGCAGCCTGCTGGTCCCCAGGCATGGCAATGTCTGATGACGTTGTTGCAGAGGGGATTTGCTGACGAACTGCTCAAACCGGTTGGTGCATGGTGGTTCCTGTCTCGAAATATGCCTGAGTCTGAGCTGGTACGCCAAGGTTCATTTTGATACAGGAACCCAAAGGTCAGCCGCAATCAGCGTCCACGGCTGGCGGCGTGCCAAAACAGGGCCCGTCGACACTGGTGACCGCCAGAGGTGAATTAACTGAACTGTCACTTTATGTGTTGTGTTGTGTGCTTGAAGCTTATCAATACTTTCAGCCGTGGGCAAAGCGGACAAAGTTGTCGAATCCGAAAATGCGCAGTTTCATGCTCAAATAGCCAACTACAAACCGGCACGCGGCCGAAAGACCATCGTTTCATCAGTGAGTGTGACCAATATGTGCATTGATGCCTTGGTTTTGGGACGATGTTTTGCTCAAATCAAATCTTGCTGTCAAACAACGTATGGCTGAAGCGCAGCTTTGTGGCATGTGTGTATGGCCAGGGTCGGTAAGCACTTTGCTGACATCCGAACTGGGTCGGGGACACCTGTTCAATCTTCTGGGCCAAAATTTAAATCAGCATGCGGCATTTAAATCGGCATCAGCTCTTTTATCAACAAATCCTGCCTGATCTCTTTCAAACCGAGTGCCCACGGAGCACCGCCAACATAAACAAAGTATCGACCATGAGGTCCTACCTACCCGTGTCAGTTCACCTCACCCCATTATTATATGCAGCTTTAGACTACTCTATTATTATAAAAATTGCTAACATTTATAAAAAAACTAAATAAAACACTGCTATACACTCCTTTTACAGCAACAATCACAGCGTGCCAGTCTGTTCAAAGGCGCATTCAACGTTTGCGGCACTGAATCTCCAATGTCCACGCCCGTCCCACCGCAGATGGTGCGCGCTGGAGGCACCAGTTTGATTGTGGTGGTACGCATTGTGTTTTTTCTATGTAGTGTAGATGTTTTCGCAGGACCACAAAGTGGTTTGGCTTGACTTTGGTGAACCGTCAGTGTACAACTGGTTGGATGTTGCAACGCTGAATACTATGTAAACGTACAAATGAGGGCTACTGTTACCAGCAAAAGTCAGGCCAAATCCGACCTCGGAGCCACTGGCCAACCAGAGCGTTTCGGATTACAGTCTCCGTCACCGACCTACATCCTTTCACCCACACCCACGTCGACAGTGATAATCACATCGACGTCAACTGCACCGACGCCACAACCGTACCCACCGACGTTCGTGTCCAAGAACGTGCTTGGCACTGTGCTCAGCACTGAAACATTGCACACTCCACCATGCGACAATGCTGTCGTCGCCAACACACAGGTCAGCTGCTTTGAACGTCGAATGATCAGGTTTTGGCGCTGATTTTTAGTTTGTTCTGCGGAATTTGCTGTGTGTTGCGGGGTAGTATCAACATAAGTGGCGGTCATCTGGTCCGAGCTGTCCTGCTCATGTAACTGCAATGCGCATACGAGAGATCAGATCCTCGGAATCGGAAGAGAGTAGTTGTTAACTGTCTTCACATTCCCACCAAGACAAAGGCATCAAACCTAGCGCTTGCATGTTGGACGCCGATGTGACGTCTTGTTGTCCAACCAACAGCAACATTCAGCAGCCGTCCGAGCCATCGCTGCCGCACGATGTCCGGATGGCGCATCAGGCTGTGCAAGAGGACAGCATGGAGTTCGTCAACAACATCATGGGCCCGGAGTTTCTCAAGTATTTCGGCAGCTCCGAACACACGAATGAGCACAGCATTGGGGCGACGAGCAATAGTAATTCGATATTGCGAACGCCGACAAAGGAGAAATGATTGGGCGAATTGGTTTTGATGATTTATGTGCATCTTTAGCAGTTTGTGACCATGTAATAGTTGTGCACAGCAAACCTGCATTTTGTGTCACTGCAACGCTTATAAGCGTAGAGGTAATATTTTGAGCTTTGGGCTATTGAATCAACTAACCTGATGTGCTCATCATGTATGATAGCGGCTACATGCCGTCTTGAACTTGCTATCAATATCAACCTACAGTAGTTTTTAATCATGTCTTGTGATCTGTCGCTTTTCGTATTGTGAATTTGTTATTCATTCTCGTGGTCTGCTTGTCTCAAACTTTTTGCTTCTCTGCGGTGCTGATGTGTTTCTCATATCTTGCCCGAAATTATATACAGCAGCTGCGGTGTATAAAATGTTCTAATGATTCACTCGTGTTTCTGATTATCTTTCCTAGAAGTGGGTTTGAAATCCAATCCAAAACGAGCGTTCTATCTTCGAGTTATCCTCCACATGCACATAAGATTGCTGCTCGTACGTACAGTTCGGTGCCGAAAGCCGACAGCAAAATGGCCGCGCAACCCGTGCTACAAGAGTATCTGGACATGCCCCCGATCACCAGACTGTACACAACCGCCTGTTTCTTGACGACAACCGCTGTGGTTGGTCAAAGTCTTGCATTTTATATCAGGGCCCATTGGGCACTCGATAACCTTGCGCTGGGCAGTAGTTTACGCTTGGGCCTGTCGGCGCGTGCACCAGCCTATGATTGATGAACTGCAGGGCGCAGCTGTAAGACCTAGACTGACTTCATTAAGCCAAGCCTGAGCCACTGCCGGGTGCCAGCGAGTCTAGCGTCCACGTTGCCCTTTCAGCATTCTTAGCGAAATCTTCAATACTTTACATGATTTCAGCAATTAGATCTGGTCACACCATTCCATCTATACTTCAATCCGAGTCTGATATTCTACAAATGGCAGGTATGGCTCTTTGTTGTACTCCGTATTTGTTTTCAGTAATCACTGGACTGTTGGTCACGTGACCGTTACTGACGAAATCCTAAATGTTATTGAAGGGCGACTTCTCGCCTATCCTGGTCGTGGTACAACTGGGCCAGAAATTTTCCTTTGTAAATTTTCACGATTAAATTGTGCACCTGTAGATCGGAATTTTTAGCAAGTGCAGATGAACCCGACCTTCAATTTTTGGATGAACTTGAAATTTTTTGGTGCATTTAGCATTCACAACACCGTTGAAAACCTGAATTCAACAATTCGGTCATAACCGTCTGTTCCTCTGCAGGTCTGGCGCCTGTTCACGTGTTTCTGTTTCTTCGGTTCGTTCGGCTTCAGTTTCCTGTTCAACATGATCTTCACGTATCGCTACTGTCGAATGCTGGAAGAATCCGAACAGTTCCGACGATCGCCCGGCGATTTCTTCTTCATGTTCATTTTTGGCGGCACGTTCATGATCGTACGTTGTTGGTTCTTCCTTTCATCTCACTCCAGTAAGCTGATACGCCGATTGGTGGAGAAGCGGCATTTTCGATTTACTGTACAGTGTAGAGCATTCACTATTTATTTATAATGATGGCACATTGGGGCCAAAACTTCTCAAAATTGTTCCAAAATGTAGTGGGTTCACTATGTGAAGGCATTTTGCAAGCATGTGCATGAGCATAACTACAATGCAACCCGATTCACAAGAGTCACAATTTTAGTCACTTGTGTTCGATTTGCAGCTGATGGCGCTGTTCGTCAACATCGTGTTTCTGGGCCAAGCATTCACGATCATGTTGGTGTACGTGTGGAGCAGACGCAATCCGCACATTCGAATGAACTTCTTCGGTTTGCTCACCTTCCAAGCGCCCTACTTGCCGTGGGTATTGCTCGGATTCTCGTTGTTGTTGGGCAACAGCGTCATTGTCGACTTCTTGGGTCAGTTCCTGATCGATGGAAACAGCTTTCTGTCCTTTCCGGTTTCCTTTTTTGCCGCCACGTCTGGTATTGGTCGCACAATGACTATATGAGAATCCATCCCCTTAATTTTCCTGCATCGTCAAGGAGAGTTTCTGGCGATTTTTTCAAATTGAATCAGGTTTTGACAAGGAGTTATTTTCTCTTTCTTTTCCCGCTTTATCTATCGGGAGTGATCAACGTGTTCGTGTGTATCGATTTCACTCATAAAGCGTGTAATACGTGGCTACAGTAACCCGAGCCCGAACCATTTCGGTTGCGTGGAACAATTTGAAAATAATTGCCAAATATCGGCCTTGTCAATGCAGGAAAATTAGGGGGATGGATTCTCATATAGTCATTGTGCGACCAATACATGACTGCGTTAGCTGAAGCCCAACGCACCCTAAATGATTGGGGCCGGGCCGGTCATGTAACAGAGCCAAAACGGAATTTATGATGCGAATCCGTTGGATAGACCAGAAATTGGATTATACCTGATTTCTCGTGGTGACCATGCGTTCTCACGCACATGCAGTGTTTAGCAGTGTGAGCAACGTCTGCATAAAAAGTATTTAGTTCGTTCGTTGTCAGACAATGTTTTGGAGCTCAAACGCGCCTCGAAAAATAGAGCCCTCGGCTTCAAGAAAATACGGTAAATCGAGCATGAAGCCCAGTTCACAATTGTCAGGTATCGCATGCGGACATTTCTACTATTTCTTGGAGGACGTCTTTCCGAATCAGCAGCACGGCTTCAAAGTACTCATTACACCGTCGTTTCTGTGAGTTTTTCACGATTTTTTTAATTTACTGCACCGGGACTCGAACTCGTGCTGTGCGATGCACCTGGTATGGACGTGTGATCCACTTTGCCACACACACACAAACACATGCAGACAATGGCTATTTCGACCGCAAGACGACTACAACCCGGATGACTATGTGCCGTTGGCTGAGGAGGATCGGCCTGGAGGATTTGACTTCAATGAACGGGGCAATGTCAACCAGCCACCACAACGCGATCAGGATCAGCAGGAGGAGGAAGATACGGTTCGTTTTTTGTGGCTTTGAAAATCCATTTGACCGTGTTATGTTGTGCGATGCACGTGGTGGGTACAATTGCAATATTCGCTGGAGCTGATATTTCCCAATTCCAAGCACAAATCGCGTTACAGAACGCGAACGAAATCGAATTTTTAAACCCTGAATGTTTTACATTAACCCTCGGATTTTAAATAAAGATTAAGTGGTCAATTTTTCAGTGACGGTTTTCCCAGTGCTGCTCAATGGGTCAGTGACACTATTATACGAATTTCATAACTTCATTGTTGATACTATATCATGATTTCCTCCCATGTGAAATGTGTGCCTTTTTATTGTGCTTTTCTTCTCTTGTCTGGTGTTCTTTCTGTGGTTCTGCGTTTGTGTTTCTGTTTATGGTTGAAGGGCGTGCAAAATTTCTTCACTCTGGTTCTGTGAAATGTTGCGCGAATATGAGGCCATCACCCTTGAATCATTCATTGATCGGGTGTGATAAATTGTTTCGATGGAGTTTGTTGTTGACGGAAATAAATCCGGCCCATACTGAACCCAAGGTTGGAAACGTCCACTTTAAATGCTGTCAAAACTTGGCCAAAAAGATAAGCGAGTGATAAAACATGACCAATCGAATGAAAACAAATGGGCTGATGAAAAGAAGCAGAGTGCACAACCCAAATTAAACCTGAAAAGTCACGCAGAAAAAAACCAGATCGGCCCATTGCTTGGTCAACGCATCGGATATGGTCATAGTGCCGTCACGCGCAACAACACCATCGTTCCACTTGAGGGAAGGTCACCTCGGTATTGCGATGTGCGATTCCAAAGGCAGCCATGATGCGATGCACCTTATCCGACACCGGCCGAACCAGCAGATGTCCGTCCCAGGATTTATCAGGATCCAGGTTTATTTTTCAATCTCGGCTTGGAAAACAGTGACTTTCGGTACATCTGCTGCCTCAGACCGTGCTCGACTCTGGTTGGCGGAATGCGGAGCGGCAAACCTGCTTGGCGTTTCAGGTAAAATCTATGACAATTTTATCACACGTCAACAAATGATGACAAAAGAAGAGCAAGTCCAGGAGAAAAATGAACCCAAACAACATAGAAAAGAAAAGTCACCGAATCGTAGCAAAAATAAAATTCACGTAAAACAAAAGGAATTGCTGCATTATTCCAAACGCTGGTTTGTACAAAGCCAGAAATGAAATGGGTGTCTGACGCTAAACTGTATATTCAACTGCGCTAACTTTAAGACACACAAATACAGCAAGCACACGCAGGTGTAGGGTTTGAATTACCAATCCCAGCTAAACAAGAAAATACCGCGTAATCAATGGGAGTAAGTCAAAATGGCATTTGGTTGTACAATCTCAGACCATAAGAAACCTGTTCCTAATCCCTGGTGACGATAGAATTTTCGGTTACACACAAAACATGATTTGCTGTTCTGAACTGATTTCTGATGGTCTCGCCGGAAAGCTCGATACACTGACACTGACTGACTGTCAACATTCACGACAATTATTTGCATTCATCCAACCCTAATCTCTGCAGATCACCGAGTAGATCTTTGACGGCAGGCGAATCAAGTGGAGCATCGGTAAACAACGAGCTCACAAACGTGTGTGTGCCCCAACGTTCGTGCATCACCACCTGCAAACCAAAGTTAGGTATTTTTCGTTCGGTATGTGCTGGCACATTTTCACATTTGTTATGCCCTTATTTTCGTGTTGGTCATCCCATTTATTCGTAATAAATTGCATCAGCCGCAAGATTTGCATTTTTTGGACAACAATACATCTGCTAGTGAGTGTTGCTTTTTTGAAACAGTACGAACGAACCGCTTGAAAAACAGCGGCGTAAGATAGGGGTACCTGGGGTACCGTACCCTTCGAGAAGTCCCAAGAATAAACATTTCTAGTGGCTCCTGGTGCACAACCACAAACAGCCAAAATTTTCGCGCCCTTCTACTGCTTTGACTGACACAGACAACAGGCGCCGAATTTTGAACAAATACGGGATCACGGGACGGGAACAAATACGGGAAGCTTCTGAAATTTAACAAGCACTGGATAAAAATGACTTTTCGCCTAGATACCCCTAAATGGAGACCTAGCTACGCCCCTATTGAAAAATGTTTGGCGAATACCAACCTTGCAACAACCCAGATCCTCCACTCGTACGCCCATGTAGCGGTAGCGATCGTCGGTTTCAAACAAGGTGGCGTTCGTAAACGGACCAAGATACTGAAAAAAAGTTATTTTACGCCAATCTCGATAACAGCTAGGCATTTTGTCAATTGTAATGCCATGATTCAGCCCCCCCCTCCCAAGGAAATGTTGTTGTTCTAACCGGCCGTCCGGAGCTCGGATCGATGAAATCAGCCCAGTATCCGTGTCTCCTCAGTGTTTCGCACATGTGTTGAGCAACATCGATAAACTGCAGGTTGTGGAATAAAATATTTGCATTTGTCACGCAAGATCTTTGTGTCGCGGAAAATCAATCCCAAAACGTCACCTTTGCCGTCAGCACATCGCGTTCGGCCTCCATGGTCGGACTCCAAGCAGCCATATCGTGTTGGGTTGCTTGTGCCACAGTCATCACGGTGCATGTGTTGTTCGTCAGGTCACGACCAGGGAACAGATTGTTGAACTCTAGGATTGGCACTTGTGGTCGTAAAAAGTCGGATACATTCACTTTTGTGTGCCCGGTATGAACGCACATTATTATCAACCCTCTTTCCCCCACCCACCGACCTGTTCGAACAAGTTTGGGCGCATCAAAGACCGAGCACTGCAACGAATCGGACGGCGATGCGGTCAGCTTTCCATCGGATCGCTCCCAGGACATTTTATTGAACTGTTTCACCGATTTCACGTGCCGCTCGTAGTTCAACTTGGTCGACATCAATTCGCTCGCTTTCACGCTCTCCCTTGTGCTGCGCGAAGTTTGAAGCGATGGCTTCGACTGCAAACAAAACGATCATATAGAAACCAACATCGCTATTGTGAACAACGTCGCCAAACAACAACTAACAATTTCAAAATACTGCGCGCACGTTGTCGTGTAACCCGGTAGCGGAAAATTGCGTAGACTCAGTTCAGTTTGAGGTTGACTTTTGGAAGTCGGATTTCCGGGACCTGTGTGAAAGTGGAAAAAATTGTACTTGCCTGAAAAGACAGTTCATTGATACTATACTCTTCCGGAAAATATTTTTGTGAACAATTTACTTTCCGATAAAACTTAGGACATTTCCCCAGGCCCCGGAAAAAAGCGGTGCCTTTTTTGGCCGCTGAGAAAACGAGTTAAAAAGGCTCCTTTAGTTTTTTCACGCGCAGGCGCATCTACACTTGCCTGCATAACTAATGATAAAATACTTTGAATGCTTGCAACATAATAAAGAAATTGTGAAATAAAACAAACTTGAAACTGTGGCCCGAACGGAGACATAAGCTGATTTGGGTTTCTGCGTCGAAAACACTCGTCTGCCAATATTGTGCAAGCCGGGCGCACGCAGCGAAGCCTGTGAAGCAAAGATTGACATCAGACAACAACAACAGGATCGGACCGCCAGGCCTGTCCAAGAGAACGAAAATTTACAGCTAACACTCACACCACAACAATGCAGGTAGTTTTGCAGCATAACTGACCAAAATTCGAAAAAGTTTTCTTTGATACAAAAGAGAACCATAAAGATAACCAAAACAGCCTTTACTTTTATGAGTTAGTGATACAAACCGGTTGTGTGAACGAACTGGGACCGGGGAGAACGAACACGGAAAATTTTCCAACAAGGTAAATAGAACTGCTGAACAAAAAAACAGGCACATAATTCGATGGGCAATAAGAACCCTGAGGCCATTCGGACTTTGCATCCGTTCAATGTTCGATAGACCTCAGACAGAACTGAGAATAGGAAGTTCTCCCACCTTTGTTGCTGCTGCACTCGAGCGCGATGCCATGCGTGACAGAATTGATGTCTTCAGCTTGATGCAAATTTTGATGAGTAAAAACAACAGTGATTTCCACCACACCGACGTTTCCTTCTCGTCACTCTGGGGTCTGAGTCTGAAGGAGAGTTCAGCAGAGTCCTGCAAAATGCGTGGTGACTGGTGAAACGGCATTTCCATCCGTAACATCAGATACTGCAGTCCAGCACAAACTGTATGGAGCAACAGCTACGGCACAAGTACAAAAGAGAGACCAATAATGACGTGACAGCAGAGGCGCGCGCCATAAAAACCCAAATAGAGCCCACTGAACAGAGTCCCCCCAGTCAGTGTAGTGGCAGGCCGCAGGCCCAGTGTGGTTCCTGGTCCGGCGCGGCGGTGTGTACCTACCCCTTTTTTCCGAGCGCGGTTAGTGTACCTCCTTCTCCCTAGGGGAAAGGGGGGGAAGACCCAAATTTAGGAAAAAGTCACTTTTTGAGGTGGAAAATTTGACCGATTTTTCGCCCTTTTTGAAAAAAATTCTCCATATAAAGGGCATCTTGGCGACTTTTGACAACATCGACATAAAAATCACCCATTTTAGGCCTAAAAGTGTCCATTTTAGGCCTAAAAATGCCTATCTTAGGCAAAAATTGAGGTGGTTAGTGTACCTAGCGCGGCGGTTAGTGTACTAGTGTACCTTGGTTGCGGCGGTTAGTGCACCTTAGGGGGGAGCCCCCTCCCCCCAGGCCCCCAGGAATTACACTGATTGTGTGTGGCCAAAAATGAGGTAAAAACAGTACTTTTTCCAAATTTTCGCCGTAAATCGCCCAAAAATAAGCAAACCCCCAGTCACTTCACTATCACTACTATGGTGACACGGTGGTGACAGACAACAGTGATCATGATCACCACACTAGTTTGTCCAAAATGACAGAAACCCACTGAAATTTTAAGAAAACGTGATCAAAAACGCCCTTTTTACGCAGAATGGTGGCTTGGCTTGCATCGACCCAAAAGAAAAAATATTCGCGCTTCGCGCGTTTGTTCCCACTTGCTTCCGGTTGTGTTGGGAATCAGTGCAGTTCCTGGGGGAGGCGGTCCCCCACCCCCTCCCCCCTCGGGTACGTCTGTTCCCCCAATTTTTGCCTAAAATAGGCAAATTTAATATCGGCATCATGCACACGGGAATACGACTGCGACAAAATAAAATACCAAATGTTGTTTTCAATAAATAAAACAACGATAATAGGCAAACCACGTGACTGGCCAGAACAAAACAAGTCTGGCTTGGCTGACGTAATTCACGCTCACCCGCGTTTTTTCACAGACCAGTACAACAGCCGACCGCGCAAAGAACGCACGCACACAGGCACACAGGCACACACTGCTCCCGCACACACAGCGAAACGATTCGATGTTTCAGACTTGGCAGCGGTGTTTGTTTGTCGATAAAGTGTGCAGTGTGGTTCAGTCACCCACGTTCATAAAAACCGAAAGTTTAGTTTTAGTCTAACTGCAGTAACCCAGTCTGACATCTGACTACTGACTGTTGCTCTTGCTGTGAATCTGCAACAGCGCTGGGATTCTGTGACGATACACTAATCACATTCTACGTTCTCTGTGCGATCGCTCGGGCGTGATTTCGATGAAAATACAATTTCAAAGAATGTTTTTGTATTGCTATAATACATTCATATTTTTCGTAACAATAATTTCAAACGATGATGGTTATCGTGCCATTATCACAAATGTGCGATCATCATTAATCCTATGTGCGATTCGTAAAATGTTCACAGGAACGCTAATCATGATCCACATTGCTCCCAATTTTTTTACAGTTTGTACTTCAATGGTAACCATCGGCGAATTAATTACGTGATCAGGCAGACATGGCTTACGCGCGCTCAATGAGCGACGATGACACGGAGCTTGAATTCAATCAAGTTAGTCAGTCAAACACCTCAAAATTTAAGCAGGTTGTAAAAAGCTCATCCATTCTATCGACTGAAATGGACATCATCATTGTAGGCGATGAATGACTTCAAGAACATGTTCCCAACGTTGCCACCGTCGTTGATCGAGAGCGTGCTGCGCCAGAACAAGGGTGCCGTCGATGACACGATCGACCAACTGCTCGCGATGACGTCCATGTCGCCGACCGATGCCGAGGCGCACACGACACCCAAAGAGCTGGTGCGTTGTTGCGTGCTCTCTCTGCCTTGTTTGTCTTGTTTCATCACTCAAAACTGCACAACTTCAGGAGAATCACTATTACATGAAAGAGCCACGCACGGGCAAGCAAGTTCTCGTGCCGGATAGCGCCAGATTCGTGTCTCCTCATGGCCCATTCTCGCATTTTCCCGATCCGGACGGCGTCAGCGCGGACTTCGTGCTCTCCGAGGACAGCGAACAAGCGCCGCCGCCCAGCTATTATACAGCCGTGACGAGCACAAGGGTGCGCACACGACATCGACATCTAACAAGCGTCAGCAGTGTTTCTTCAGTACTATTTTATTGTTTTTTGTGCTTTTTCCAGCGTTTCAAGCCTCCGATGGTTGGCGAACTGCCGAATGACTTTCTGCGCGTTCCCGGTCAAACGACGGACGCGTGGGATCCAGGCAATTTGGACGAGATTTACGATGAGCTGCACCATCCCAAACGTCAGCCGGTCTACCCGGCTTCGAGCTCGTATCCGACGGACTATGCTCAACAGCAGCCTGCTGCAGCACATTACATGAAACATCACCAGACACACTACAAGCCGCAGCACACGTACATGGGCATTTTCAAGTGAGCCCAAGTGATTGCTGTTTAACTTTGTGGTTCACGTTGAGGTTCACATACCGATATGTTTTGCAGAATCAACAACGCACCCTATCAACAACCACAACCACACGTGCACAAAGGGCTTGAACAACTGGATACGCCTAGCTCTGGTGTTTTGTCCGCTCGCCGACGCAAGGTATAATGATATCGAAAGGTTCCGTGAAACCCCAACTCAGAGCAGCGTGCATGTGTGTCCCCAGCTGAGAGTACTACAGTTACATGACTCATCATCGGCTTGTTCAAATACAACTCGAACGAACTGCACAAGCTTGTGATCTCCACACGAAATATGGAATTGTGTGTCATTTTCATGTTGCAATGTGTTTCAGCGCTATGAAGAGACGCGCAAACAAGCAGAGCGTCTGAAAAGTATGATGGTCGAAAACCAGTTCCAACGCAGCGTGGCTAAAGATCCAGAACTCGAACGGTATTGCTTGTTGTTGTTTGTGTGTGCCATGCCATTTGCGTAGTGCGCTTCATGTGCACGTTATTGATTGACAATCGTGAAAGATTATTGCTTCGTGCACAGATATCTGGAAGATGAGCGCATCGCGATAATGATGCAGAATCGCGAGTTCATGAAGGAACTGAGACGAAACCGCGAATTTATGGACGCGCTGTCACGTGACTGCGAAGCAAATGCGCAAATCGATGACATGTTCAAGCAACAGTATAAGAAGAATGTCAAAAGCAGCAGCACTAGGAAACGCAGCGACTCCGGCAAGGTTCGTATATTTTGTGATGTCTTATCTATTATTGTTATTGTAATGTGCCTAATAGTTTTCAGCACACTGGTGTGTTTTCACCACCAATGATTCCGCCGGACGCAGCACCAATCCCAGATGGTCCATCAGTTCGGCCGACTCACAACGATGTGGTTTATATGGGCAAAGGTTGGTGAAAAATCATTTTATCATCTGCTTTTTATCACTTTGTATTTTTACGTCGGTGATGCTTAGACCAATCGGATGTCGGTGTGAGGCCCGAACCATCGCAGATCCAGGGTTACGGTAGTGACAATCTCGACAGGCATTGTGAACCGTTCCCGCACACGATGTATTTGCCGGATACGGTATGTTGGCGTGATTAATCATCAATCGATACCAATGACAAAACATCATCAACACAGGAGCACGATGACGTTGCGATGAGCGATCGAATGAAGCACATGAGCAAGACATCCAAGCAGAAATTTGCACTTTTGGCGCGAAAGTTCGTGCGCAAATCGAAAGGCGCCAAGGGATAGTTAGTGAACTGAATATGCGAGTGCGCACAAATTCAAAGCCGGTATTCACTTTTCTGACACGAAGTGCATTCCGGCCAAGCAAACAATATTTCGATCGAATACTTCTACTTAGTTCAGTTTCAGCTCACTTTTTTTATTATTTATGACCGATAATGACTAAACAGTATGGTCGTTTAATCCTTTTCAATAGTTAAAAGGATTGCACACGCATTCACATGCACCAGCCATTATTTACTCACATGGCGTGGGTGAACGGCTGTTTCAGTGATGCGGTTGTTTTCTGCGGTTGCGGTAGCGGCCCCGCAACCGCAAATTGAGTGCGGTTTGCGGCGACCCCACGCGTTCTGCGGTTTGGAAAATTTCAAACTTTTACGGGGCGCAGTGCGTACAATTTTCATAAAGATCTGCGGCACCGCAGGTGACCAACTGCAACATTGGATTGGATACGACCGAGCGCGGCTTCGGTCTGCGCCAGTTTTCTAAGGGAGCCACAATGTGGCAGTCCAAAAACATCGCCAACCACAGAAAACCACCGCATCGGATCACTAGAAATATAGGTCTTGAAACATCAAGCTCGGACGCCTGTCACTGGCTGCTGCGTGTGTTGTGCACAGGCCATAGGTTGATGTTACACCGGAAGTACATAAGCAAGCAAGGGTGGATTTGTGCCTGCCTGCCTGTCTGGCACTAGCAGGCAGAAAACAGTGCCTGTGCAAACGCATGGGGCAGGCAAACGCTGGCAGCCAACAATTTTGCCTGGCCGCAGTCAGAAAAAAAAAGTTATAGCTATTTTGGGCTTCCTCCCGCCTGTTAGCTTAGTTTCTGTCGATAGACCAGAATCAGAAACTAGGTACGATATACGACGAGAAAGCAACAAAAAGCTTCCCCAGATCTTTCTCACGGCGGCTGCTCAGGTCGTGTTGCCTGCCCGTGCCCAATAAGGCACTGTACCACATGCGATTACTCAAACGATTGCAGCCTCGGCACGGGCGATGAATACTACTCTGGTGCTAACCTGATCGAACAGGATGATAACCGCAGAGGACCATTGCCGGAGACGGGCTACAATCAGGGGGAAGTCGATCAACAGTATAATGTAAGTGTGGAGGAACACTTGATCTGCTGCGGCCCGATTTACTCTTCAAACTTCACTTTCAGATTTCAAACCGCGTAGACTTGAAGGAAGGACGTCTGTTCTCCCGATAGTCAGACAACCAAAATTTGTGTTCTTAAATTCTCGTGATGATTCTTTCAAGTCGAAACTGCATTCTCCTCTGCCTATATTTTTGTGATAGGGACATTATTTTAACCAGTGCTTAATTCTAACTTCCATGGCATGTTCTGATGATCATAAACAAATGCCATTTTATGAAAAATAGTCGCTTATTATAGAAAACGCGCTGCTATGAACATTATGCCAGCTCAGAGTTTGCGTGTAATTCATAAACGCGTCACTGCAACAATCGCAAAACTGGCCAACTTTCACTTTTGTTGCTGCATGGGCGTGACTTGTGAATTGTCACCCAGGCGTATCGTGTTTAAATTTTATCGCTTGTTTTTCTGTGAATCTACGGTGAAAAATACAAGGTTCGGTGTTCTGTTGAAATCATAATGATGTCCAGACTTTTAAAGGTATGTAGATCCTTTGAAGTGAAAATCTCCTTTCTGATGAGAAATGCGTTTATTGCAAAATTATCAATACCGCATAGTATTCTGTACATGTTACACAATCCAGAGTTGTAAATAATATACAAAGTTTCTTCTGTGTATGTACAGTCAATTTTGAAATTAAAAGGACAAAACACACGTACAAGACTTTGAAAGCAGCAAGAAAGCAACAAAGGTATCATGAACCACAGTATCGAATAATCCAGCATCAAAAGACGGAAAAAATATCAGCTCATTTTTTCAAAAAGAATTGTGTGAAAAGTGATGAAACTGTACAAAACCAACTTTCGGCATTTAGAACGGGAGCGAACCATTCAAGTCAACTGACATCTACAAACTGGACTGATTATTCTCAGTGTCATGAAACATCAGCCACTGTTGAAACACGCGCCAGGCTCAGGCAGATTTTATAGGCAGATCCAGATTGCGTTTCATGGATCTAAAATACGTATCAAGCCCTCATCATGACAAATCTCGAAAGAAAATTCATTATAAAAAATGGAATTTTAACAACATTCTTTGAGAACTATGTGTATAACAATAATATTATAAATATAAAAGACAGTTTTGATGCAACTACAGCACAGTGCAGCAACGACAAATACCACGACGACGGATCTGGGGCGTGGCCTCGGGTGTGGCCGGCGCGAAATACGCGTGCACTTGCACGTCCGGCAGGCAGAGCTGCAACAGTGATGTGGTTTTGTGAATTTGAATCATTCCTGACTCGTTCGTGTTTGACACGGATACCATTTGCAAACCGTAATGAGCAGCGGCAAATATAAATTTGAAACATCAGTGCTCGACATCACATCACTCACTTTGAATCGTTTGATGCCATTTCTGGTTATCAGCTGACAATCATAGA
>JASAMV010006218.1:0-47415 GCA_030248065.1 Rhynchonema sp. JSB1_4
TGTGTGAAGTGTAATTGACCGATCATGCTGTGTTTCTGTGTTTTCTGTGTTTTTTGCTCCTTATCATCATCTACATCTCTCGATCCGTAACTATCCACTGGCCCACTAAACACTTGTAATTATTTATGGTTTCGTCGTTACTGTCCAGCTTATGCGTGGTCACTTTGGGTGCCCATACCATTTTTGGTCATTTCGGCCGTCCATGCCGTTTTGGTCATTTCGGCACCCCAGTACTACTAGTGTTTGTCTATTAAAGTTGCATTTTTTCGCGATTTTGCGCGTTTTTTAGGCAAATTTGGTAAAATTTCCCCGAATCTCAGACTTTTTAAAAAAAATTTTATTTTTAAAAATTTTTTTTAAAAAAAACTTGGTTAAAAATTTTTTTTTTCCCACCCTGAGTTCAGTCATCTGGTAGAACCAGGGTTGGATAAAAAAATTTTATTGTCGACCTTTTTTACTTTTTAAATTATATTAAAAAATTTTTTGTTCCGGACCACCAAACAATGAAATTGCTGAAATCATGTTTGTTAGGTATGTATTGAGGGACACAAAAGTGAACTTTTCCGCTGACTTGCACGTTTACGTCGATCACCTGCGATCTAATCCCTTTGGTCATAACTTTGAGAACCTCGAAGGTAACTCTGTGGGTATATATAACAAAGGGAGGGCCAACCTTCTGTCTGTGAATTTGGGGATAAATTTGAAGAGAGATAAAGACTTACACCATACTCATTTTGTGTCAAAAAGCAACAAATGACTAATCCACGACCACTGCAAACAGGCGAGCAACGTGGAGTCTGCCGATAGCTTACGACACGCTCAATAAATGTACAGTATAGGTGTACGGTATGGGGTGTCCTATATCATACATGCAGCTGTTGTTGGGATGTCTGGGAAGTGTATGAGTCCATTACAACATCATTTTAAACTGAAATAAAAGCGCCGCAGGCGATTTTTGAGAACAATTAAAAACTATATAAAAACATGCTTCTTTATCGTGAAAAATGGGAAATAAACGAAAAAATAAAAAAGTGGACTTCCGTTTAAAAATTTTAAAATAAAAAAGTAGCAGACTTTTAAAAAAATTTGCCAAATTGTTTTTATTTTTTATCCAACACTGGTCAGAACCAGTCCTGTGTTGGACTTGCCACGCCGTTGTCGGCCTTTCAAACACACATGACCAGTGAAGGCATTTGAATTAGGACAGTTTTTGATCCATGGAGACCCTCTTAATCAGGTGGTTAAAGGGCAGATTGCGGACCAAAACAGAGTTCCAAAATATCCACTGTGTATATAAAGGGTTCCACCCCAAAGAATGTCATTATAAAGAGAGTTGACTGTAATACGAAAGACATATATTTGTACATCCTGTATAACATCGCTTGACTGTCGGTGAAACAGCCAGAAGTCCAGATTACTCATTCGAATACTTTTTGAAGATGTATGAACCGACAAAACAGGAATTTGAGATATAAATGAGACAAGTTCATTCCCTCCCGATCATCACACAAAAATCGGCCCACCGTGCGCCGATCAAAGGAGATTCCATTTCCAAACAAAACAAATTGACAACACAACAAGCCTATGCCGTTGCTTCACGTGCGGAAATCTGTGGTGCCAGCCAATATATACCTAGTAAATTTCTAATTTCGTTGCTCCATGCATTGTTACAGACGCAGGGAAACTCCCGTTCAAAGTCGAAGCAGGCAACAAGCCCAACAGTCAACAAGCCACGCAGCTGGCTCGTGTGCGTTTCCAATGTTTCAGTCACACAAACTGTGTGTGTGTGTCAGCTGCGTGGCTTTGACCGCGTGTTGAACTTGTTGCCTGCTTCGACTTCGAACGGGAGCTCCCTGCGTCTGTAAAAGTGCATGAGGCAACGAAATTAGAAACTTGCTACACAAGAAAATGAAAAAAAGCAATGCAATCACCCCGTTTACGCTCCAATAGTGGGGGAAGGCTGTGAAAAACTTGTTATTTCAGCGACCAGAGAAATGCGGCGAAAACAAACTCAACAAGGAACTGAGGGGCCGAGCAGCTATCAAAAAAGGCTCAGTTGTCACGGCCCGAATTGGTGTTGCCTTGGTCACGTGACTTTCTGCACGTCGACGTTCTTAAATTAATTAACCAAAATTAACCAGCATTACTCCCGAATCGAAGCAGTATGATGTGGTCATGTGACCAATTCAGAATCAACTCTGGCCTGACCAGCGGCTCTTTGACACCATGGGCAGACTATTGTGCAATGGTTCAGTCCCGGGGCACAGGTTCAGGCCCGGCCGATTGAGGCCCGGCTGGAGCCTGGGCCTAAGGCCATAAATGGGTCAAATATGCTGGGCCTGAATCGGCCGGGCCTGAAAAACTGGGCCTGAAAAGGTCGGGATCGCGGTGCACCCATCTTCTCAGTGCAAAGCACAGGCAGCGCACGCTAACTCACACTTCGACTTTTGGCCCAGCCCAACGGTAGATAGAGTACACACACACACATTGCACTGGGAAGTTGCGTACGCATTGCACGCGGCACTATTACACACCAGGGCTCATATAAAATATAATACGGCACCTGACCAGGGCACTGAAAAACGGTCAAGGTTGGCCAATGAAACACTTGCAAGAGGGGTGAACACACGGTCCGACCCAATACACGGGCATGCAGCAAGTCAGAGTGGTGTGACAGAAAATGTTCCACCATGGAGTTTTGAAAAATTGGTACTCAAGGTCCCGGTGTCTGTTCTTTTGCAGGCCACGCGTAAGTTTTATAATACACTGACTGAGCAGACAACAATATGAAACAAGCACAAACAAAGTCCAAAGCTTGGGGTGCTATCCGCTCGGAGGGGGGCTGTGTGGCAATAAATACAGAACTGCTGCGAAGTGTAAGTGGTGTGGTGTACATGTGCTCGTGCTCAAATGTGATGCGCCCAATACTGTCATGTCGGTGCTGGTGTGTCAATGTCAAATATTGTTGAATTCGTGTTGGAGCCGTTAATGGTGGCACGGTATTTGAAAAATTTCATTTTCTGCTTATATTTGGAACTTGCGTTCACTTATTAACCACAGCGTGTTTTTTCATGCAAGTGCATATGAAAATGTTCCTCCGCGGAATTTCTAATCATTTCTAATACCTTGATCTGGTTTGTGTTCTAATGCACTTTTAAATTTTGAACTTTTAAATTCTCGGAAATCAGATACATCGCGAAATGTTGTCAGTTTTTATCTAAATGATGTCTGTGTTTGCATAATTCGACCAACGAGAAGGCAATATCTTGCTTCCATGATGTGTTTCAACTGGACGAACTAAAAAGCGTGCATTTTGTTCATCCTCAACATTTTTTTGATATCCAGCAAGCGAACAACACAAATCATTCTTATTCTGCAAGGATGTACAGTCAACAAAAAATAAGACACAACGACAAGAGAGCGAGCGACATAAACATACTGTATGCACAGAAAAGAGCACAGAATGTTGGAATCAATTGGTGACGGTTCACGACTTTGTCGAGTTGCAGCTATTTCTTATATCCCATTGTGGACCCACGTGTAGCGATCAACACATTTTTCACAGCAGAGTCCAACTAACGCAATCACTAATCCGCCGATCAACAGCAAGAACACGCCAAACACACTGCTAATCGCGACCGACGGCCGTTTCAGTTTCTCCAGCTCGACGTGTTCGTTGCTGCTGCAATTGCTGTGGAACGCCGCCAGTGATTGGTGAGCAATGTAGCGTTCCTGAAAAAATGTTTTACTGGCGAGCAGGAACACACAGCGTTGATCGGAATGGCAGAAGCAGTTAGATATAACTCTGTTCGGAAGTGTTCATTTTTATTCATTTTTAATCCCGGGATCGGGATTATTGGGATCAAGAAAGTGTCGATATCGGGATCGGGATCCCGGTTTTGAAAACCCGGGATCACGGGATCGGGATCGGGGTTGACCAGATAGTCCAAAAGCAATAGTTTTTGTCATTTTATGCACAAGATGCAAGTTAATGTCACAGACAACCATGAAACATGTTTATCACACGTGGATAAACACCCGGAGCAGTGATCAAAGCCGATTGAAAATCGAGAATAGCTGATGAACGATAAGCTCAAAGATCATAATTGTAGTCGATCAGTGGCAAAGCCTTTGACAAAAGGACAAGCATTTCACCATTTTATGGTTTCAAGCAGTATCTTTTGTCATCAAACAAATCAGCTGCACTGGAAAAGAGCTGTTCAGAAGGCACGCTCGTAGGCGGAGCGCTTAGATATTTGGAAGCCAGACGTGCCAGTCGCGGAAACTTTGTCTCCTTTGTTGCCCACCATGACAACATTTCCTCGAAACTGGGTCCCTTCGTTTGAAGCAACTTTGTGTAACCGTTCAGCTCTAGCTCGATTTGTTCGCGAATGGTGGTGCTTGCGGTTTCATCACGCTCGGAATCAGCAGCACCTCTTGGGGGCGCGGTCACGCAGACACGGTTGTGGGCCGCGGGTCAGCAATAATTATGTCCAATGACCGCCGCGCGTTTGCATGGCCGCACCTGCGGGTTACTCGAAACATTTATTTAGCCAACACACAAAAATGAACCAATCAGCGCTGTGCTACGGCAGTCTGCGACGTTGGCTCTACGCTGATGGGTTAATTTTTGTGTGTTGCAGCCAAATAAATGTTTCAAGTGACTCGCAAACCGCGACCCGCAAGTGCGGCCATGCAAACACGGGCGGTTTTTGGACATATAGAATATTTTTCTGACCCGCGACCAGCGCCCGCGTTTGCATGGCCGCGCCCTTACAACAGCTTGGCGAATTATGATTGCATAATCTTTTACTTTTTGTTCTCAAAATTTAATCCCGATCCCGACACTTTTTTGGGCGGGATCGGGATTGGCTTTTTCAAAATGATGGGATCGGGATCAGAAAAAGGGCCCTGGATCCCGGGATCGGGATCGGGATCCCGTTCGAACACTGGTTATATCCAGAAAGGATAATTGCAGGATTTTTCTGATACGATCAAAGGGGCAATTCTAACGCCACCTTTATTTTGTGAAACATGCGTGATCCGGTCACTATCGCCCGATTGACGCGTTCAATCGTAGATTTTGGCACTTGGCGACTGAACAGGATCGTGTTGACGTCGACCTCGATCTCTGAAACTCGAATTAGACTTGACGTGTTGGCACCATTTTGCGCCGTGTCCCCGTCAGATTTCAGCCCAAGGACATACAGTATGTGAAATTTTGTGGATGTGTTCCGGGGGACATTCTTGGAAAAGAATCGTGTTTCGCCTTTTTTCGGCTATCATCTGCACATCACCTTGAGCCTTCGTATCTGTATGGTACTTGGCTTATCCTCGGGCTAGATACTAGGTTGGACTTAGTTTGGTTTTAACGTGCTGAAGCTTTCAACTGAAGACGTTCGCGCTTACAGCACATGGTCTTGAAATCGAACCGAACAACATTCCAAGGTCGATGTGGTTGTGCTTCTGCGTGCCGGGTCTAGTTTTAGTTGCAATCTTCGTCTTATTCAAACCGTTATGGTTTCCTGGTAGCTCTGTTTGTAAAAATACTATTGTCTTTCTTACACGACTCGTTCTTCCTTTCATGCTTCTTGCACCGTATGACCCACCCAAAATACCAAGGGGCTGTACTTTTTCACTGACACCTCTTTTAGGGGAGGCTGTATTTGGGGCTGGGCCCTATTTTGGGCGGAGCTGCATCTTTGCCAAAATATCAAAAAAATGTTCTCAGAAATACCTATAAAAAGGAGTTCAATCATTATTGGGTGTTTATACGCACAGATCTTGCATAAACGGCTTGACGCCGTCACTCAACCACGAACGTTCTAGATACATACAGTAGGTGTCTTATACATTGACTTCACGACCTACCAAGTGGGGGACTTTCAAGTTGGGGATGGCTCTGTTTTTTACTGACCCCTTTTATGGGGCTTTGTTTTTTTGTATTTTTGGGAGCTCTATTTTAGGGAATTAAACTAAAGTCACTTTTTCAGTTTCCATATGTGGGAACATGCTACATGGACCATTAGGCTAAATCGCTGATACCAGCGCAACAAAGCAGATGCGTTGGTCGCCCGTTTTCATTTCACCCGCGTACACACAATACCTTTGAGTGTCACAGATTTCGTGCCACACCACTCGGCTGCCTTCGCACGCATGAACATCTCCGACCCGACCATAACGGCTCGTCCGCTAACCAGCTCTTCCTTGTACGGTCTGAAAGAAGAGCAATGGCGGGCCCTCAAATGAATTTCTCATCGCCACAAATAAACAGTGCGTTCGAACGCTAGCGTGCGCGCGTGCAGTATTTGGAGAAAAACTGGCGGATTATCGGCGAATGTTTGTTTCAATCGAATAATGTAGTCGGATGACGATTGCAAATAGCTGTGATTGTTCGTGATCAGTCGGATTCGCTTCTTTGCCAACAAATCGATGATGTCGTTCATGCTGCTGAACTGCGGTGTGTGGTGACTGATGAGCAGCTGAGTGAGCAGAGTGCCTTGGTACAGGTTGGCGAAGATCAGTGTTAAGAATGCCGCAACCAGGAAGCAGCCAGAATCAGTCATAGTGTCTTGACGGGGCTGTGTGTGTACAAGACGTTATCGCAGAATACACCATAGCTGTTCAAAATACATAGTTTCTCCTTTTGAGAAGTGATTTCCGCTAACTTCGGTTCCGTGAAAGATCCAGACCACCACTCGTTTATACGACTTGAGCACGAGGAATGCAGCTAAGAGAAGCACCCAAACAGGCCAATCGTACACTTGCAAGAACTGACCAGAGTGCTCAGCAAGGTTCGGAACCGCGTGTGACGTGCCCAATGCCTGAAATGCTGGTTTGTGTAATGTCACACACACACACACACACACACACACACACACACACACACACACACACACACACACACACACACACACACACACACACACACACACACACACACACACACACACACACACACACACACACACACACACACACACACACACACACACACACACACACACACACACACACACACACACACACACACACACACACACACACACACACACACACACACACACACACACACACACACACACACCGCGATTCGGGTCGTCCAAGCATCAACTAGTGTCGCCGTGTTCATAACTTCCAGTCGGTCGAGCAATGGAGTCAGCGCCATGACGCTTGTTTGCACTTGACCATTGCCGATCTGACGAAGGGTGTCCACAAATGGGACATTGCTGTGATTGACCAGTGTAAACCGCACGCCCGCCAGTTGCATAATCATCAGAAAAGTCTCGCTCACAAAGCCCGGATACCGGCATCGTCGAGTAACTCTTAAATTGCTGTCGAACCCACAATCGTAGCGGTAGGGTGGCGACTGTTGGCGATGAGCCACTATCAGTGGTGTGTCAGGGTCAAATATTGTTGAATTCGTGTTAGAGACGTCCATAGTTGCACTTCAATAAAAAAATTATTTTCTACTTTTGGAACTTGTGTTCACTCTTTACCACAGGGGTGTTTTTTTCATTCAAGTACAGGTATGTATGACAGTAAGCGTCTGTTTAATTTCTAATCATTTGTAATAATTTGGCCACGTTTGTGTTTATATTGTGATCCACTTTTATAAATTGTCTGAAATCAGATACATCGCGAACTGTTGTCAGCTTTTATCTAAATGATGTCTATGTTTGCATAATTCGACTAACGAGAAAACAATATCTTGCGTCCACGTGTTTCAACTGGACGAACTAAAAAGCGTGTATTTTGTTCATCATCAGCATTTTTTTGATATCCAGCAAGCTAACAACATAAATCATTCTTATTCTACAAAGATGCACAGTCAACAAACAATAAGACGCAACGACAAGAGAGCGATAATATAAACAGATATGCAAAAAAAAGAACATGGAAATGACTCGTTGTGATGCGCTATATAAGGACTATTACTGATTTCCAGAATCGTGTCGAAACATCGAAAGTTTTTTGTAATTTTTTTGATTCCATTTCAAATCGTTTGGCGCTAGAAAATAAAAACATTATCAACGGCAAACTCGCGAAAAAAACAATTGTCATCAAGAATTCCAAATCATAGCGATAAAATGGCCCGTATGGATCCGTGTGAGCTTCGTAAGCAAACTGAAGCAAAAATAACAACGAGAGTTTCGCTTGTGGGAAATAAAAAAATGACTTTTTTGTACGATAGAGAGTGAAAAGAATCGATTTTAGCGCATGTATCAGAATCGCTGGGTGTAAAAATCGTCCGATCCCAACTCCAGGTCTGGGTCCGGTTTTTTGTGTGTTCTTTTCGGCTCGGCTATAAACGTATTCTTCTTTTTGCTCCTGGTCAGCGTCAGATCGACTGATTTGACGCGTTGATGCGTTTTGTGAACAGGAGCATCAGAACTCCCTGTCTTAGTCCTGGCCGAAGCCTCGAGCTCCTGGTCTGAGACCGGAACAATAGATGTGCAGTTATTGTAATCATCCGTCACTGCACCAATGTTGGCTGGCGATGGCCGGGACGGCACCGGACTGGAACGGACACTCGATGATGTTTCACTGCTGTCGCAGTCCGTCGAACTGGCAGTCGTTGACGGCGCTTCTGTATGACTCGAGTCAGATGGCACCTGGATAAGAGAAGAGGTGATAATTTTTGCGTGCATGTATGAAACATCTTTAAAAACTCGCACTGCGTTTGTGAAACCTGAGATTTGCTTCAGTGCATCAATGAGCTGCTGTGGTGAGAATGCAGCACGTGCATACATATGCAGTTAGTTGATGTTTCACGATATTGAACCAAAACGAAAGAGGCGCGAGAGCCACACTGGCCCACATATCGTAATCCATTCGAAGGATATTACATGGCCATAATCACCATCGATTCTCTACAACTGGCGGCAGAGCTTTGAACCCACGCAGTACTTGATTAACTTGATATTCTTCAAACCAGCTGAGATAATTTTAAAGGAGCATTTGCATTTCACAACTGCTGGCATGTGAAACATCAGCAAACCAACCACACCGATCCCCTCAACACACTCACCGTTGGTGCGGCATTTGGCTGCAAGAAGCTGGGCATCCACGCCAACACCACCGGCAACGCGAACAGTCCGTGCGCCAAACCGAGGAAACAGACGAGAAACACGGTTTTGAAGAACACCGCCATCAAATAGGATTTGTGCGCGCCCAACATGCAGATGCACAACACCGTGCTGACTCCAGACTGGATCATCGGCCAGGCGATCGACGCAAATGCGTGGTTGAGACGGTCGAGCTCGTTCTTCAAATTGAATATTGGATTGTGAGGTCGAAACTCTGGCAGCAAGCACATTACGTCAGACGTGTTCCATTAATGGGCGCCAAAAGGGACACACTCTCACCTCCCCCAGCTTGATCAATTTGGGTCGGGAAAAAAGTTTTTTTGCCGAGATCTGGGTCAGATAATGCCTATTCTGGGCAGCCGGTGGAGTTGGGCAGGTCTCTCAGCGTGAATATCACTCTGGCCGATTCACCTCTTTGCCTTATCACTCAATCAGTGCATTATTAGGCGCGTATCTGCTGGAGCGTTAAAGATATAAAGATACTCGATGTGTCGGAGACCCGAGGCAGGCACACCGGTTTCCGACTCAATGCTCAAGTTGTCTCTGATTGGTATCTCGTAGGGTATTTCTAATTTTCCAACCCAAACACCCCCTCCCCATCCCCAAGCACCAACCGTCGCGTGCACTCTGTAATAATGATAGCTGATGTGTGCGGTGTAGTCAACACTGAACCCAATTGACATCAACAGTGCAGCCGAAGATAGAGGGTCGAGGTCGATGCCCCAATGCGACAGGTAGCCGAACACACCGACGTTTATGGACATGACTGTGATCGCGGCGAATATGATGCTGGAATATGTACTGTATAATTCAGATTGATTAATTTTTTTGGTTCAGTTGGGCACGGAGGCATTATTCGTTGTAAGGTTGAGAGTTTATGGGGCCCCTGGCCCAGCCCCTGCTGCTACGTATACACGCAGATAAGGCGCCATCGCTGCTTCGTTTTTAAAGGGCTCGGGACACAACCGAAGGAAGGGCAGCAGAGCACAGTGTTATAATCGCTGGAAAGCACTGTGGCAGCACATATCACGCACAAATGTTCAGCTCCTTGGATATTCGCTATCTCTTGGTGGAGGGACTTTTCGTTCCAGAGAAAAGTGAATTTTCTCACAACTTGAAACGAGCGGTGCAGAAACCCCAAATGAGTTGAAGGTCGAGTAACACGTGGATGGGATTACAACAGCTACTGGATAATCTATCATGACAACTTCAGTCGCACAAACCATTATTTCCCTCGGTGAGGGTGCGAAACATTCCAAAAATCGGCCATATTTTTCTAGGACACAAGTTTGTCCCTAAATTTTGAGGCCGTGCTTTGTGTTGCAGAAATGAAAATGCAACAGAAAAGCAGAGCATTGTCGAAAGTACCAGAAAATAAGGTTTTTAAATTTGAAAACGCTTTGATAGCGGCGTGACGGGCCAAAAAAACCTAACAATTGCCCCTAAACTGCATAGTTGCATTCATTGATGGAAATGTGATGTAAATAAGCCACGTATTGCATTGCATTGGAAACGAGAAAGTCAGATAAACGCACAGTCCAACAATCTAGACGAGTTTCAAAGCTTCAAACTCCATGGTCCGGCTGCTGCAGCCATGCCAGCCTGAATAAGATATTTGGCTATAAGTCGTCACTGTTAAAGATTATTGCACATTTGATAGCATCAAACGATGTAGCTTCAACGTAGCTATCGAACGATATATAACATGCCCATACTATCTCTTACTGTGGACAAGAAACGGTCAAAATTCCGAAACCGCACACGGTGACATGACGGTTCATTCCAGAATCGTCAAAAAAGCAATTTTTTAGCCTCTGCATTTAAGCGTAAGAATTTATTGGGGCTTGTTATATATCGTTCGAAAGCTAATCCCGAGATACATTGTTTGGTGCTGTCACATTTACAATAGCTGTTAACAATAAGCATTTATAGCTGAATATCGTATTCAGATTAGTATGGCTACCCAGACAGATCTGTAGACCTTGGGGTCTTCGGACCTTATAGGTTGTTACACCAGGCGTTTCTCTCAATTTTTTGTTTTGTATTTAGTATTTTATAAATTCATGGTTATAAGGTACCGTAAAAACTTAAATAGAGCCTCCCCTGGAGTAGAGTCCGGGAGGTCTGGTCCCGGCCGGGTTTTGGCCAACTCGGGCCGGGCCGGAAATTTATTAGACCTTTTTATTATTTATTATTATTATTTTTATTATTATTATTATTATTTTTAATTTATTATTATTATTATTAGAATTTATTAGATATTAAATTTATTATTATTAGCTTAGGATTAAGTTTTGTGAGAGGCTTAGGCTATTGTAATGTCCATCGACAAGCATAATGTCAGCGGTTTTTTGGTTTCAGAATCGACGACAAGACGAAGAAAAAATGCCGGCAAAAAACAGAATAAAACGACGACAAGCAAAAATGGCAAGGAACCAGAAGAACGGGTGAGACGAACGGACGAACGAACGAACGAACGGATGGCTGAAACGGTTGGTTAACGTTCGGCAATTTTATTGGTTTGTTTTAATTGAAGGGAGGTGTCGGCTCGAGGGGGTAGGGCCGGCCCGGGCCGCAAATTTGTGGAACCGGGCTGGGTAGGTCTATACTTGCGGGCTGGCAAAAACCGTTTTTTCGGAAACAACTGAAAAAAACCGTTTTTTTCCGAGGCCTGGAAAAATACGTTTTTATTTTTCCGAAAATTTTTCCAAGGGGCAACTTTTGAAAAAAAACGTTTTTTTTCAAAAATTTTCGAGAAATTTTCCAAGGTCGCGAAACGTTGTTGTCAAAACAACTGTAAATCAGTGCCAAACAGTTCAAAATGAGCATTTATCAAGCTCCAAATGCATTTTTAGTAGTTTGCCAAAAATACGCAAGTATACGCAGGTCGACTGCGAGCTCTGCATAAATGTGCTGTTTTTTAATGAAAAAGTTGCGATTCAACCCGTAGGTGTTATCGGGTCGGGCTGAGGTTTGTTCAAGAATGCTCGGTACTAAATTTTATATCAGATTTTGGGTCAGATTGTTTGTGGTGTCAGGCTCGGCCCGGCTCGAGCGGCCAAAACTCGGCCCGGCCCGCTTTTTGATCAGCTTTGCTTCGTTATTTTTTGCGCATTTTTTGAAGCAATTTTGTTGGCAGGAAACCAGAGGTCACAATTGAGCTCCCCCGACCCATCTTTTGTATCGACAAAATTTTGCATCGAGCATTCGTGGTCAAATACTGTTCCTTGAGGCCGATACAAGCGGTTGAACAAACGAGAGAATAGTGCAGCTGTTATGGTTGGTGAATTTTTTGCTTCAGTTCGTTGGTGAGAAATTTCAGTATCGCATTTTTCGGTAAAAAAACAGCGTCAGTAAGGGTACGCCGGCCCGGCCGGCACTCCAAATCTCAGGCCCGGTCCGGCATGCATCAGAAAACAACAGAATAGCCACAAATACACTTAGCAAGGGCATCAAGGCATCAAAGGCATCAAAAGCAACAGCGTAAAACTATATAAACGGAAGTAAAAATTAATACACACATTATCCTGTCGTTTCAAAAACTCACTTACAACAATTCCTGTATTCCTGTATAAAATATAAATTAAAACGAGCTACATTAATTTACATAGTGTCAAAATATGCATGGTTATACTGATGCACGTAAAAGCACGTATAGTCTAGCCACGAATTCATGCATAGTTTTTTAAGACACTTTTTAGGTGCAATTTGCACCTAAAAAATCAGAATTGCACCTAAAAATTCAGGGTTAGGTGCAAGCTTGCACCTAACATTTTGAGCCCTTATTTCCTTAATTTAGCGTTTATACAGCATCTTTTAAGGTTCGAAAACCTTAGAAACGAAAAAAATGCGCTGCGCGGCATCTTCGTTCCTTCCACTAAATTCCATCGAAACCTTTGGTGTTTGGTCGACATCGACAAAAAATATTTATTGGTCTGATTGCACTTCGCGCACAGTTAGTACCTGATATTGGTAATAAGATTCAACAAATACTACAGCAGAACATGACAACAGCATTAGATACCAACACAAATTAAACAAAGGGCTATACTTGCGGGCCGGAAAAAAACCGTTTTTTTCCGAAAAAAAAACCGAAAAAAACCGTTTTTTTTCCGAGGCCCGGAAAAATACGTTTTTATTTTTCCGGAAATTTTTCCAAGTGGCAACTTTTGGAAAAAAACGGTTTTTTTTCCAAAAATTTCCGAAATATTTTCAAGGGTTACGAAAGGATGTTGTCAAAACTAATGTAAATCGGTGCTAAACAGTTCAAAATGAGCACTTTTTAATCTCTAAGTGCATTTTTAGCATGTTTCAGGCCATTTCCCGACAAAATTTTCTCCAAAATAGGCATTTTTGGACCATGGGTATCCTTAAGTACTGGAAAAATATTTGGAAAAAAGCGGTTTTTTTTCCGAAAAAAAAAAACGGTTTTTTTTTCCAAAAATACATTTTGCGGAAAAATACGCAAGTATACAAAGGGCAAAAGTAAATGAATGATAACCCCCAAAAGTGGATATGGTAACATAAAAATTTTACTGCTTCGGAGCTCAAAGTCAAACACTCGCTTACTTCTCAATCGGTTCTCAATAATCAAACTAAAATTCAACGTGCTACAGAAATTCGGACTTTCCTTCAAAAGTTTGTTTATGCTAAAATCAGTTGACAAGAATAAATTGTGATGAAAGAGTCACTTTGGTTAGCTGATCACACTGCACAAAAACTAAACTTCTAAAAGCATGCAAATAGCATTAAAACGCATTACCAGGCAAAAAACACCTAAAATCGGCTTTTTTTTATTCAAAGTACGGCTTGCACCTACTTTGGCCAGCTTGCACCTAAAAATTGGGGGGTTGCACCTTGTGAATTTTGAAAAAAAACCCTGAATTCATGACAGAGAGAGAATAGTGCAGCTGGTATGGTTGGTGCATTTTTTGTTTGAGCTTGTTGGTGAGAAATTTCAGTATCGCAATTTTTTCCATAAAAAACAGCATCGGCCGGGTATGCCGGCGCGACCCCGCCGGCAATCCAAATGTCATGCCCGGTCCGGTCAAACAGTAGTTTTTGATCACTAAACTTCTAAAAGCATGCAAATAGCATTAAAACGCATTACCAGGCAAAAAACACCTAAAATCGGCTTTTTTTTATTCAAAGTACGGCTTGCACCTACTTTGGCCAGCTTGCACCTAAAAATTGGGGGGTTGCACCTTGTGAATTTTGAAAAAAAACCCTGAATTCATGACAGAGAGAGAATAGTGCAGCTGGTATGGTTGGTGCATTTTTTGTTTGAGCTTGTTGGTGAGAAATTTCAGTATCGCAATTTTTTCCATAAAAAACAGCATCGGCCGGGTATGCCGGCGCGACCCCGCCGGCAATCCAAATGTCATGCCCGGTCCGGTCAAACAGTAGTTTTTGATCAAGAATGCTCGATATAAAAATTTATTTTGTTATGAAGTATCGCCCTCAAACAGCAGTTTGTGGAACAGAACGCATGATATAAAAATTTGGGCTTTCAGTGAAAAGCGAAATAATGAAGTAAAAAGTGGAGAGTGAGTGTGAAACCAGATCGTTCGTAAACATTGCCGAATTCTTTAGACCTTTATTTGCTTGACGGTCAAGCTTTCCAGAAAACAATGGCCACCAATACACTTAAGAATGCATAAAAAACAACAGAATAGCCACCAATACACCAAGGAAGGCATCCTAAACAACAACAATACACACATTATTTTGTCGTTTCAAAAAGTGACTTACAACAATTCCTGTATTTCTGTAAAAAATATAAATGAAAACCAGCTACATTAATTTACATAGTGTCAAAACATGTATGCTTACACTAATGCACATTATGTCAAAGTATGTATGTACGTTGTAACAGAACATTGTGAATACAGTGAACATTCGGTATAACGAATTTCGATAAAAATATTTTGTGACTTTCAAGCAGCAGTTCTTGACCAAATACTGCTGATGTAAATGCAAACACAAATTAGAGACATTGCAACGCGAAATAACACAGTGCCAAAGTTGGAACAGAATCAGACAACGAGACAATACAAACAGTGTCAACGAAAAGGATCACATCGCAACATAAAAACGGACATCCAGAATAGCTGCATCATGAACACTTTGCCAAATGGTGTGGTGCAGATGGACACTGCAACCTAAAAATTGGAAGATTTGTTAGTCCGGCCCAAGGTAGGCATTCTGGGTTTGGTTTTATTCAAACCAGGAATTCTTTTTCGACCAAGAAAGTTTTATATTGCCGTTATTCCTGATCTAAATGTCGGAAAAAGATTCAGCAGCGGCTGAAGTGAATGGGAAGAGTAGGTGACACTTAAAGCACTAAAGGAGTGTGCGTGGCATCGCCGTTGACCTGGAAAAAATCCAGGTCGTTTTTTTACCAAGAAGCAGCAGCTTTTTGACCAAGAATGCTCGCCACAAAGCTTTATATTGCCTTTGGTAGGTATTTTGGATCTAATTGTCGAGCAAAGAGTTAGCAGTGGCTGAGGTGAATGGGAAGGGTAGGTGACAATTAAGACACTTCGAGGGCATCGCGCAGCGATGCCCGAGGAGTGTGCGTGGCAATGTGGCTTCGCCCTTGAACTGGGAGAAACTAGGAAAAAAGAGCCTAAACAGGCTTACGGAATTATGCAACATCCGTAACTAAACCTAGCCTAGACTTCTGACGGTACAAATGGAAGAAACAAGTCTAACCGTATACTTATGACGGTACAGTGGGGAGAAACAAGGATTATCGAGCAACAGTTATGCGGTCCGACCACGTGATGTAGAAAAAATGGCCTTGCATAGTTCCGGCGCCCGCTCGGGGGAGGCGTAAATGCATAGTGCCGTGTTACATTGGGGGTTAGTCAAAACTTCGTACAACAGCGTAGAATACTTGTGTGCACTTGCACTTACATTTGTGCTTGTCTGTTACCTGATGGAAATCTATGATATGAAAATGAAAATAGGAAAGTGTCAACAAGGGTTGCCTTGTGAAACCGTGTGTTCAACCCAACGCTAAGCCGTGTGTTATTTAATAGCCAGGGATTTAGTGCTTTTGTTGTCTGGTCTGACAAGCCGCATCTTATTCATACGAACTAATTAGCTTGTCAAAAAAGACAAAAGCCAACTGATGATTATTAGCGAGTTGAACAAATCGATTCCGTGAAGTTGCATAAGAATCGGGATAATAAGACCTAATATAAATAGTAAATGTGATAATGGGTGCTATTGTGGGATTATGTGGCGGGTGAAATCATACAGCACTTGTTTCTCACACTGACTAATGATAAGAAGTGAAATGAAAGGTGTGTAATTGCGCTCGAAGATTGTGTTCTGTTACTGAAAAAAATGCTACTGAAAGAAATGGTGAAAACAAATGGGCAAAAACGGATGGGGTGCCGAACACCGAGCGGGCGCCGGAACTATGCAACACCATTTTTTCTACATCACGTGGTCGGACCGCATAACTGTTGCTCGATAATCCTTGTTTCTCCCCATTGTACCGTCATAAGTATACGGTTAGACTTGTTTCTCCCCATTGTACCGTCAGAAGTCTAGGCTAGGTTTAGTTACGGATGTTGCATAATTCCGTAAGCCTGTTTAGGCTCTTTTTTCCTAGTGTATACATGGTTGGATATTTTTCTGGCAGCAAAAATATTTTAAGGATGTACCTACCACAAGCACTTTAGGACGTTATTTCTGAGTTTTGAAATTTTCTGACCAGTCGTTTTTATTAAATAGCGTTGCGGGCACTGATTGCCGTCAAATTTTTTTCCACCGCCATAGGTAATCGCCTCGTTATTTCTTTACCTCGTTCCAGAAATCGGTTAAACTCGGAAATTGACTCATAAAGCGCTTGAGTTACATGCTTAAAAGTATATTATTGTGAGAACAAGATCCAACCACGCACAACAACGTGTTACAGATGACCCTTTGTTTGGAAAACCGCGTCTACTGCATCGGCCAGCGTGAGCCCGAAACCTCTGACTTTGAACTGCTGAATGTGACGGTGAGCTTTGACGTTGAACTTGACTTTGAACTCGTTGAAGTTCACTGCAGTTTTATACGTAACTTTGAGTGTGACGGTGAACATTGACGTTGAGCTTGACTTTGTTTTGTCAATTTCAGCCATTGCCATTTGGTCTCGCGACCGACCGACTAGATCCGACCACTGCGTCTTGATACAGATGCTAGGGCTAGATATGTAATCGGGATCAGGATTTCTTCGCGGGATTGACATTGTGTGTGTCACTTATCGGTTTGCTGTTGTTTGTGCAATGCTCCAATTGTGCCTTATTTGGCATACAGCCAATACATGTATATGAAATACCTGTATGTATAATTAGATGTTGGTCCGAATATTCGGAACTGTATTTTTTTCAGGCTTCGGTTGTAATTTTTTGCATAATACAACCCCGCTTTCATCAGGCTTATATGTATTCCCGATCAGCCGTGTCCCGAATCCCATGAGGCATTATCGCGCACAAAACGTTCAACGTTTTTCTCAGCGCTCTCGCCAAGTGTGGGGCACGATCGCACGGTATGGCTGAGCCAGAGCCCACAATGTCGTGGCTCAATATCAGCAATTTCACGGCCGAGCACACGGCCGAACCGAACCCGTGGCAAGGCCTATACGACTTTATGGCGCAGTTCACGTCGTTTGCGTTTATCTTCACCGGATTGTTGATATTCGTGGGCAACATGGCCATTGCATTTCCCATTGTGTACCACACGGCGTTTCGCTCACGCAAGGAATATATTGTTATTGGAGGTGAGTTAAAAGGAGCACCACGTTCCGTTGTTTGACGATAGAAGTGCGACAAGAGCGCCAAAAAAATGGTCAATATCAAAGATGGCGATCAGTCCTTAAATATTTCATGCTCTGTACTTCAAGTGCAATCACTCTGATGTCATCGATCCAGCGAGACCAATCAGATAGACATGCGAAGAGCAGGGTTGAAAAAAATGTTTTTAATCCACGGTCCTTTATAAAAAAATTCTTGAATTTCATTTTGACGAAATTATTTTGTTAGAAAAAGTGTTGCGAATGACGTTTCAGGAAAAATGAAATCGATACAACATTTTTTCAAAAAATCAAAAATTTTCGCCTGAGACCGAGCTTCTGTAGTGACGTCTGGTAAGATTGTGCAAATTCTACGGTCTTCGACCAGTCCGAGGTTGATGTTGACCAATGATGTCACCGTAATGTATATTTTCATGTATCTAATGCCGCATGATTGATGTGCGACCACCAAAATATCGATTGCAGCCCAAGCCTTGCGTGCCTGATCGACAGCTTCTGTATGATTTTGCACCGGACCAAATGTTTAGTGGCATGGAGTGGTACACTATATATGTAAGCCACACCACTATAATAGACCAGCCCCGCGCATCCCCCGATACTTGTTTGAGGATAACACAAGGCACCGCAAGCGCAAGCTTGGAAAAATTGGTCCGTCCACAGAAGAAAAGTGCCAGTTTTTTACCCCGGAAAAGGACATTTCTGAACATTTGAGCAAGGCCACTTTGGGCAAATCTTTTTATTAAAAGAGAAAAGTCTGAGCTCTGAAAAGAAATTGGAACACTCCACGCCGACCTGTGCCCAGGGTTGGGCAAAAAAAAACGACGGCGTTTTTTCTTAAAAAAAACGACGTTTTTTTCAAAAAAAACGCCTGGGTCGTTTTTCGTTTTTTTTAAATCCTGAATTTCCTTGATTTTCCCTGATTTTTCAGGGAAAGTACCCTGATCGTCAAGGAAAATCAATTTTTTGCCCCATTTTTTTCAAAAAATTTTCGACCAATTTTTACTTTGTCGAGAAACGTCGATATACGGAGTTTGACTTTCAATGATGACCCCGGCCAAAGTTGGTCCCATGATGCGGGTCTGATATGGGATCTTAACAACTCGCTAGAAACGGGTTGAAACCCGTTTATTTTGCCTCAGAACACATAGAATTACTTCATTTAACCACATTTTCTTCCCAACATGAGCGTTTTCCAATTTTTTTGGAGGCATATTTTGGTCATCTGGGCGTTTTTAAAAAAAACGTTTTTTAAAAAAAAAACGTTTTTTTTTAAAAAAAACGATTTTTTGGAAAAAAACGTTTTTTGCCCAACCCTGCCTGTGCCTGACTGGTTCCCGTTATGTAACCAGTGCACGCTGCCGTGGCCAGCTCGTTGATGTTACACGCATTATTACAAAACAATTTTGTTCGCAAGAACCTGTTGGTGCTTCTTGACAACGGGAACCTCTCCAACACGAAGATGACCTCACAAGGAGAACAGCGCGACGACAGCGCCCCCAAAATGAGCGCAATGAAATGAATGCAGAGTTATTGTTATGAACATTGTTTTGATAGCGCGACAGGTGCGTCGACGACAGCAGACATCCTGCTGCGTGTTTGTACGAGACACCGGCAGTTACGTTGACAACGTTAGCAAGAGCTCCTGCTCGTCCAAAGTTGTTTTGGTCGTTGTGGTGACGGGGACCACGACACGCACATGCACGAAAATGCGGCTGAAAAACATTCAAATCAATCACAGATCGACAACTTTCAGCTGATGGTTGTGATCCCAACGGAATTGGCAGCCGAATACTGGGAAAAATATCCGGATCAGGTGGTCAGCGTGCTCTACATCATTCCCAATTTCAACCCGATCATTAATGTCTATTTATTTCTCATCAAAAACAAATTGTTGCGCAAAGCACTCCGCAAGGCCCTGGCCTGCAAGAATATGCCGGTGAATTTGAAAGATTGGGGTGATCAGACCACAAAGGTCACAAAGGTCGTTACGTTGAAGACAGGGTCGGCAAAAGTTGAGGAAGGGTGCGTGGAGGGGTAGTGTGGGTATATAGAATATTGTGCACGCATATTCATTTTAGTTAATCCGCCGACAGCACAAAACCTGTCTAGTCAATTAAGCCATAGCGTATATGTTAATCAGGCCTGAACCACCTGGAACAGCAGAAAGCTTCACAGACATTTTAATTCAAGGGGCATTCACTTTTATTTGTTTTGTCTGTGCGTGGATTCGTTATACAAAAGGGCTCAAGTGACACTCTTCAATGTCAGCTGTATTACAACTGTCAACTGCTGCATACGTACAGTATATTGATGAATTTAGTGGCCTGTATTAGATGAAATTGCTAATAAAATATTGTTGCAGCACATCGTTCATGAAGATAAGGACGAAGAAGTTAAATAACTTCTTCTGTGTACCCCATGCACAATTGAATTCATTTCAAATTTCAAATTTTATCTGCAAGCTTACGCGAAGACCTTCACAAGATCCGGAAAAACCCTTAAAATAAAACAGTGTTAATAACAAAGAATGTGAACATGAATGAACAAACGACAATGGAAACGCACCGGTCAGATTAGACCAACCAAACGAGCCAAACTAGCGCAACCAACACACAACAACGGCAAACTCAGCAACGGATGACGGGAACGAGAATACGATTTTGAATATTGACGATGATCTGAAAGCAGCAACCCAGTGACCGAGGAGATCAGTCAACGACGGCTGAAAATTTTGAGATAATGTGGCAAGAAACTACGTCTCGACCACGTGAGTTTAGTTTAGTTTTAAAGGCCGCAATTGAGGCAGCAGAGACGACGCCCTCTGGTAGCCTGTTCCAGAGGTCCACGACACGATAGGCCCAGTACCCGGACAAGTCTGCACCCGCGCCATGGACTCGACACAAACTGTGGGAGTGCCCTCGGGTTGGGCGGCCGGTGTCACGAGATGGAAAGAAGGATTCCTTGGTTACCCCAGGTGTGTGACCGTGAATGACCTTGTACACAAGCACAAGATCGTTCACGGTCCGGCGATAAATTAGGGGGTCTAAATTTAGGGCATGCAAACGCTGCTGGTAAGACAGTGTCTGCATGCCAGGTAAATAGTAAGTGAACCGACGTTGAATTTTTTCAACGTTTTTAGCTAAAGTGACATTTTGACGGGACCAAATGGACATGGAAAATTCCAGTAAAGGGCGGACATAGGCCAAACAAAGTTTTCGGAGGAAGTCGAGATTTCGACTGTGGAAGTTTCGGCGGATGGTCTTCTCCATTCTGCTGGCGTCAGCCACAATTTTACCAATATGTGACTCAAACTTTAAGTTTTGTTGGTCTATTAAGACACCCAAGTCCCGGACATGGGGTGGTGAAATAATTTGCTCATTCCCACAAAAATAGACAGGGGGACTTGGGGGCGATTCCCAAGCCTTACTGTGACGCTCTTATGGCTGGCAAGAGCCTTATGCCATTTGCAGAGAGCCAACTAATGACCGCATTTATGTCACCCTGGAGGATTTTGTGATCTGCAGCACTACGGATTTCCCTGTAAATTTTGATATCATCAGCGTAGAGATACAGATAGGTACCTGGATGTACTACACTGACAACATCATTCATGTAGATGAGAAAAAGGGTCGGGCCGAAAACACTGCCCTTGGCGACCCCGGAGGTGACCGGAATCCACCCAGAGACTGCGTCCCCGACCCGAACCCGCTGTGACCGCCCATTTAGGTATGAAGATGCCCACATGAGTAAATGACGGGGGAAACCGTAGTGCTGCAGTTTTTGCAGCAGCGCAGAGTGGGGGACAGTGTCGAAAGCCTTTTGGCTGTCTAGGTAAATGATGTCCACTGCGCTCCCTCGCTCTAACGCTGCTGTCCAGTGCGACATGCAGCAAAATAGCTGAGCCTCTACAGAGCGACCAGGGATGACACCGAATTGGGAGGGAGATAATAAATTATGTTTTTGAAGATGGGCCATGACCTTTGAATTAACAAAGGTCTCCAAAAGTTTGCAGGATAGCACCTCCATCAGATGCGCTTCTATTAGAGCGCGTGGCTTTAATCAGAATCTTCTATTATTTTTCTGCGATATGCTCCGAGGTTGGGCCTATCAAACACAAGACGCAGCATGTACGATCAGTTTTCTTTCGATCAGGCGGCGAGGTATGTGATGCAACTGTCAACCAGTCTGTCAACCACCACGATATGTTTGTGTGATTCCGAACAGAACCATAGATCTAAAGTGACAGTGAATGCGCATTGCGCACTGTACAGTGAATGCCATTGAACATCAAACCACCGACTACCACCGTGTATACAACTCTACCATATTTCCAAATTCAAGGTTATACTCCAAAATTCTCAATGCCCCTCGAAAAATGCCTCCAAAGGCGAACACATTCGCAGTTGATTACTTTATTAACGTACTACAAGTGACCAACAACAGAAGTAAAACAGTCCTTGACAAAGAACGGGAAATATAAAAATTGACCAGGCTCAACAGACGGGTTCTCCATAAAGCGAAAACTGAACTGAAATAAACATACATACAGCAGGTACATCCATACTCATAGGACTATACTGCACCAAAAGATACCGGAGTTTTCCATTTCCGGCGCCGGGCTTTTGTTTGTAAAATGCTGGAAAATCAGCTTTTTTGAAAATCCCAGCTTACCCAAAATAATACGGTTAATCCTGTTGCTGTTTCTACCTATAGTTTCCCGCAAGTTTTAATTCGGCGCGGGTGTACATACATACTGTATGTATATGTACTTGGGCTTGAGAACCATCAGTCTCAAAGTTGTTACACATACATACATATGTAGGTACGCACCCCTGCCGCGCAGTCAAAACGTTCATCCATCATGAGTGTTTGAGGCACTGCAGTTGCGTTAAAAAGCAATATTACAATTTTATAATTTTTTAAATATTTTTTAAAAAGCAATATTTTCGTCATAAAATATGTCATTAGAAACCAAAAATTTAACTTCACGTAGGTCTACAGTATTTCACTAAATTACACTGATTATGGCCAAATTCATTTCAAGCCCCCGAAAACTCCGGCGCAAAGACCAGAAGTACTAAACAACACAGTATGTACATAAAGTCAAAAATATTGATTAGGTAAACATCTTTTTTATCAGCTGCCCGTACTTTGCCCCCGCCACTGGTATTCGCCAATTACATAGTTGTTCTCACACAGTGTTCGTGCCGAAGGCTCTGCTGAAATGGACGTCTGGAGCCCAACTTGACCTCGTATGCATGTAATCGCTGTGTGCACAATGACACAGCGTTACCGGTTTAGTTCACGGATTATTTTAGAGATACCAGAGCCGTTAAGCAAGACGCAAGTACGCCTGGGAAGGACCAAAATCTACACACTTTTCAATATCAGTATCTATCAATATCAATTTCAATATCGATATGGATGTTGATACTGAAATTAATTTGGGGCTAGTATTGATATTGATATAGTTATTGATTATTTTTTCTGGCTAGGATATTGGTACTGATATTGATACTTAAAATTTTTGAGCCGATATTGAAGTAAAGTCAATATCATTTTCAATATCGTTGTAGAATTACTTTCTTCGCGTCATTTGTGCCCACGTGCGAAGTCAGATGCGGTGTGAATTAAACTGCTTAAAAACAGTAGGAAGATATTGAAACGACCCATTCGTTTACCATTCGTGGAGCATCTGATCTGTTAATTTTTCACCGAAATATTCATGTTAACATTGATATTGGCATAGTTTTCGATCCGAGGTTGATATTGATATTGGCATTGAAATATAATTGACAGTAGACATTGGTATTTTAACGGGGAGCGCATGTACATTCCAAAATCCTTTGTGAACAAAAAATGACTTTCTTCGACTGGGGCTCGAACCCAGGTCCTACGCCTAACCGGGGCATTGCATAACCCAATATTGGAATTTGTATTGAGAATAGTCCCAGGCCTAGACACACAAGCGTCACCTGTGGTCAGGTCAGTAAGTCCCATTGTAAAAGAAACCCTCTCGGTGCGTTTTTGATTGCTTGAAATTGTACCTTTCACGTCGAACCCCTTCGTGCATCAGACCCGCTCGTCTTGAACAAATCGCCGAGCCCCCTTCGCTGCAGCCTGGCATCGGCGCGGCAAACACACGGTTCACACTGATGAGTAACCGGGTCACCATCGGTTGGATCCTGACTCTTCAGTGATTTCACTTCGAACATGCGCGCCTCGATCGTGTCACCCATCGCTGTGAAGCTGGCGTTGTACTGCAAATCAGGGCACAACATTTTTTGTGTTGTGGGCATCTGATATGCGTTCGCAGCACTGACCAAGGTCGAAGCGGGCCTTGAGGATGGAGAGAACACCCGTCTCAATACACTGCGCATATTGTACAGTCCGTCCATCAGCTCATGTCGCTTTGTGACGCTGCTGGCCGACTTGTTCTCTTCCTCCACGCTCTAATGAAAGAGAAAATGAGTTTCGAAAAAAAATGATTTTTGCTCCTAAATGGTGATTTTTATGAAATCGAAGTGTTTTATCGATTAATTTAATGTATTGGTCGCACAATGACTAAATCAGAATTCATCTACCCTGATCTTCAGGTTCAACCTTAATCACTAAGCTACTTGCATTTTTGACAAAACATTTTCAGCTAAAAATAATCTAGCAGATCAACCACGTTGCCGCAGGTCTGAAACCTTCTCTTTACTACATACTTTGTGTGCGATCACGCAACGCAACGTCATTGCCCCGTCACTTTCCCTCTTCACGATTCAGGAAAAAAATTTGACCAATTCTTATATAGTCATTGTGCGACCAATATCAATAAATTTTACCGAATTCAATCTTTTTCGACACATTCTAACACGTTTTCAGTTTTTTTGCAAAATCGGTTACGTTCTTTTTCATCTTCATTCTCTTTCATTAGAACGTGGGGCGGGGAAGGGAACAAGTCGGCCAGCAGCAACACAAAGTGACATGAACTGATGGACGGTGGTTCAGTCCCATACACTCTGTGTTCAGACCCGCGCGAAATCATCAGTCCGAGACTTCTTGGCTCAATAATGCAGGTTTTTCATATTCTCACGCGTGAAGAGGTCGAGAAACAACTGCGTCAAGAGAACTGAAGCACGCGCCTAATATTTTCAATATCCTTGTCTCGGAAAACAACTTGGCCCTTAGTACTGTAGATCGTCAACCATTGTCGTCAACTTCCGTGTGTAAGCTCTTGCGCGCTCATTTAGGGCTGCTTGAGATGACGAAAAAACTACTGAACGTCGACAGAAGGCAGAGTGAAACATCAGAATATTCACTGACCTTGATTGCATAGTCGGGATTCCAAATGCACAAATAGTAGATGGAGAGCACAACAGCGGGCAGCGTCACCGAACAGATGTAGCCGAATACCGTCGCCAAACGGATCCATCTGTGATGGAAATCATTCGTTTGGAGACCTTTATCAGAAAAACTTCAAATTGGGCGATTCAAAAACTCTCGTAACCGACGCGGCACCAAAGCGAACAGGTCGCCGCGTTTGATATCGATCACGCATGCTCGTTTTTTTACCACAGAAAGAATAAGTTTCAATTCTGAGCTCCGATTTTGGCATCTGCTGCTTCTTTATGTGTAAAGGTGGCCCAAAAGTAGCTACACTAATATGTTAATAATGACGTGCATGAAAGTCGTACGAAAAGGCTTCAAATCGGTCAAAAATTGAGTAAATTGAGGTTTTCGGCCACGGGGAATACGAAACTGGGCCCAGTGTTTTAGTCAGGACATTTTGGATCCAATTTTTGGACCCAAATGTGACGGACTATGTTTCTTGGGCCCAAAATGCCCAGACTGAAAAAGTAAGGTTATTTGCAATTTCCCTGTGTCCGAGAACCTCTCTGGCAACCAATTTTCAGCTTTCTGGGATGAGTTTTTCACACATCCGTCCTTAACATAGTGCAGCTTCTTTTCAACCACCCTATATCAGCAGTGGTTCCATTACTGGAGAAAATTCGAGTTGTGGAACGTTTGGAAAGCTGAACCACTGAAGTTTGCACGAACACCTCATTGCAATATAGTACCAACTTTTTGTTCTCCCTCTGAGTGAACTTTGCGCGTTTGTCGCTTGTGTAGACGGGCACTTTGTTTCTGGTGGATCGAAAATGGGCGTTGTTTTGAATCATGATTGTTGGTTCTTGTACTGACCAGGAATAAAAAATGTCTGCTTTAATTTGGGAGGAAGAAACAAAACTACGCAGAATGATGATCTATCCAACAAGCTATAGATTCCGCGCGTTTTTCAAGCATAATGGCTGAGAACAAACAGCAATGGAAATTTTTTGCCTCATTTCAAATTTTCAAAAACTCTGAGGGACTCATGTCGTCCAAACTCCGGACGCTTGATGTTTTGACAGATGAAATGGACAAAATGTGAATCTAGGCAGAGAATATAAACTTGCACACAAACAACAAAAGCTGTCACTTGAACCTTTGAGCACGTTCAGTGCTGCTGTTCATTTATGTGTTAAGGGTGAACTCAAAAGAGTGAACTATCACAGTTTGATTGCTGCGCACTCAAAGGCCATACATGAAGCTATAAAATGCCGCAAGAAAAATGTGGCACAAATAAGCTTTCTTGTGCAGCTTGCATGGCGAGAAAGGGCAAAGGAATGAAATTGAGCTTTGTACGCGCCAGACAAGAGTGCGTTTTGCTCTCAGCAAATGCGCATTTTGATACAGAATCCTTGCCGCTATACTACACAGCTGTAATAAGGTCATGCCGTTACTAGCTACAAGCAACAGATCTCCAAGGACACAACTATTCTTTACATCACCTGTGCCTGAGCTTGTGGAAAAGCACAATGCAAACGTAAGCTGTATATCTTCAACTGATCTGATTTGTAGCCTGCGAACAGAAAAGGTCTCAAATTCCATTTGCGCCTCCAAAAAATCGACAATTTTTGGCACCGCTCTGCGCACTGTGAAAAAAGACAAAGCCAAACGTCAGAACTAAATGCACACATATACAGAGAAAATGCCCAAAGGCAAGCAGGAGCAGCCAGCTACCGAGTATCTGCACTTCTCGGCTTTATTTTATGTGGCTTGCTGCTTCTCTGCTGCCAAAATATGTGCAGTTTTGGCGCGCGCCAAACGCACTGATGTTTAGATTCACGTACCACTGAGTAACTTGCAGGTTTTGTTTGTGTTTCATGTATTACATCAGCCAGTAGGGCATTTTGTGCTATACGTTGGTGCTTTATGCATAGAACCCAAGGGGTGAACCCGCGAATAAAACAAAACTTATAAGGGTCCAGAAACGGAAACCTGCGGAAAGCGCCGCCATAAAGCATCTTTCCGCAATGCTGCGCAGTGTGTGTATGATGCATGGGCATTTCGCTTACACCATATCTATACCCATACCCATAGATGGTGCAGAACTAAACACACGAGCCAAAACACGCAACCACGAAAACAATCTGCGCACACGAGCACATGCGTGTGGCTGGCTGGTTGCTATTTTGAGAAGTGGAAATGTACTGTGCGACGGTTCAGTCCCGGGGCACAAATTCGGGCGCGGCTGGAGCCTGAGCCTAAGCATATTAATCGGTCAAATATGCCGGGCCTGAAAAGGTCGGGCCAGATCTTCCGGGCCTGAACGGAATAATGGAAATGCCTGTTCAAGCCAGCCCCAGCCCACAGTGTCGAACTATGGTGCAGGAAAATAATTTTTATGGCCGTGCTGGCTTGTGCAGCCACGGTATTCACGCAAGCGCTTGACCAATTGCTTGATGTTACCGGCTGAATGTGCACAGCCAGAATGCCGGTGGATTCAATGAGTGCTCTGAAAGTTCACTCTGGGTTCAAATTGCATCCCGAGTCCGATCCGATGTGTTTTTTGGATACCGATCACGACAATTACGGAAATAATCCCGATCCGGTCAGTCTCGAACTCGAAACCCGATCCCGAAATTTTGTCACTGGCCTATCCTTCGTGGAAATTTTTATAAGTTTGAGCTCCCAAATTGTTCATTTTTCCATTTTTGCGTTGTTTGACTCAATATCAAGCACAGACACACATTATTGCCAACTGGGTGTGATCGATGTTGCTATCGAAGCACCCAGTGAACAATTTTCGCAGGTTTCGCCGGTTTAGGGTTCAGAGCCCAGATGGCCAATATATACCCCAAAAAAAGTTGGAAAGCGCTCATGTTGGGAAGAAAACGTGGTTAAATGAAGTAATTCTATGTGTTCTGAGGCAAAATAAACGGGTTTCAACCCTTTTCTAGCGAGTTGTTAACATACCATATCAGACCCGCATAATGGGACCAACTTTGGCCTTGGTCATCATTGAAAGTCAAACTCCGTATCTCGACAAAGTAAAAATTGGTCGAAAATTTTTCGAAAAAAAGCGCAAAACATAGATTTTCCTTGAAAATCATGGTACTTGTTCTGAAAAATCAGGGAAAATTAAGTAAATTTAGGATTTTAAAAAACGAAAAACTATCCAGACGTTTTTTTTTAAAAAACGTCGTTTTTTAAGAAAAACGCCTTCGTTTTTTTGCCCAACCCTGATAACGACACGTAAACACGGAGCGCTGCATCGTGCATCGTGAACGTTGCATCGTGCCACCATTTGTCATTTATATTTTCTTTGGAACCCGTGAAATCTGGTTCAGAACGTCGTGTGGACCGTTCATTTGGCCGTTTGCAGGCCTTGTCAATCATTTTTGACTTATTGTTTTGCGTAGTGCCCCTTTGAGAAGGGGCACTTTTGCTGGGCGCGTTCTTGTTCACTGATCGTTTTTTGACGGACACTGTAACCCAGTCTCCACTGTTAATATTTGATTCGACCATGCACGTGTCCGAGCTACATGCACTTGACATAGTGGTCTGATTCACTGCTTGAACAGCAGTCGTCGGTACCAGGGATGATACCATTGGACTATTATTGATTGGGTCACGACATGCCCAGTTTTCAGTGCATTCATCAATTTCGCTTTGACAGTTCATGTAAACTGAGTTGTCGTCATCAACACCTGCGTTTGGCACATCTTTTTGCAATGCCTGAAATCGGCTTGCTTTATTTGCATCGCCTGGTGTCGGTATGGTAGCCTGCAAAGCCTGGAATCGGCTTGCTTTATTTGCATTACCTGGAATCGGCATGTTTGTTTGCAACGCCTGGAATCGGCTTGCTTTATTTGCATTACCTGGAATCGGCATGTTTGGTTGCAATGCCTGGAATCGGCTTGCTTTATTTGCATTGCCTGGAATCGGCATGTTTGATTGCAATGCCTGGAATCGGCTTGCTTTATTTGCATTACCTGGAATCGGTGTGCTTGCCTGCAAAGCCTGGAATCGGCTTGCTCTATTCACAGCACCAGAATTGAGTGTGCGATTTTGTGTTGTATAGTTATTGGTGGCAGCTGCTGTTGGTGATGTATTTCGTACAATTTGAGTTGAATTGGTATTATCAGGAGCCAGGAATTGGCCCTGAGCTAACTGCCTGGAGCTGCCACCGGAACAGAACCTTGACCGACCTGTCCATCGCTTCGTTTTCTTTGCACGTCTTCGAAATCGTTTGTTTGATTGACCAAATGGATGCTGTTTGACTTCACATTGCGATGCGGAACGCATATTGACTGTGGTTGCATGTCCTGGCACGGAGTGCGGGTACAATTGCAAAGCTGGAATACCAGAGAATGTGTATGGTCCTTGAAACACTTGCAGAGGGTACATGAAGCAAAACGGTATCATGTAGAATGTCCATGAAATCAATGGATATGAGAGCAACGTAGTAACCGGTGATGAGCAAAAGGTCAGGGGCGTATAACGATGATAGCCAGTCATTGTCATAACACGCGTTTGGGCACGTAAGTGTGTAGTGCCAAGGTATTGTACACCAGTATCAGAGGTCGCAATCGGGCCGGGTTTGGCCGGCCCTGCCCGGCCCGAGCCCCCAAATCTCCGGCCCGGCCCGGCCCGGCCCGACCCGTACCCCCAAATCTCCGGCCCGGCCGGCCCGAACCCCCAAATCTCCGGCCCGGCCCGAATTTTTGGCTCAGATTTTATTTAACCCAATTTTTTTCATAATTTTTGCGATTTTTGAATCAATTTTTTTTGTTGAACTTTCATTGTTTTCCATGAAAAAGTCGCCAGATAGACAATACCAATGGTGTGGCTGGGGGGTCCCCCCCCTAGGTACAGTAGGTAGATGACGCGCCATCCTGGTACAGTAGGTAGGTCGCCGCCGCACGGCTGGTACAGTAAGTTGCTATTTTTGGCTCAAAATGGTATAAAATCCATATTTTTCATTCCAAATAATCGAAAAATTTTGAGGGTTTTAGAGTACATTTTCATCTAAACTTGGACATGAAAAATTTTGTTCCCCCCTAGCTCGGCCGGTCGGTACAGTAGGTAGGTTGATTTCAGGCCTTTCTGGTGGTACAGTAGGTTGATTGCACGCCTGGGTAGCCACACGACTGGACAATACTGATCACTTACTTGCTGAATCCGTCAGAAATTTTAGTATTTTGGACAAAAAACCCGCTCTTTTTCAGTAAAATAAGTCACTTCAGAAGCTTCGGGCCGGGGTGCCCGGCCCGGCCCGGCCCGACCCTCCAAATCTCCGGCCCGGCCCGGCCCGGCCCGAGCCAAAAGCCCAAAATCGCAGCCCGGCCCGGCTCGGCCCGGCCCGGCCCGGCCCGGCCCGGCCCGATTGCGACCTCTGACCAGTATCAAACACACAGTGAGGGTGCGTGCTGCACTGCTTTTGTGCACAGAAAGCAAGTATTTTTTTCTCCCCACACCGGGTGCGGTCCAGTGCCTTGCTCGTGTGTTGTAGCGGCACTGCTCGGCTCGTGCTCCTGTGTTGAGAGGTGCCCGCTCGTTTGACTGCCTGTCCACGAGAGACGCAATGTCGTGAGCAGCACACCGCACGTGGCACAAGTTGAATTTGAATTTTATTAATTTTCGAACGAAATCGTTGATGGATTGCGCTCCCGATTTTGGAAAACAGAAAGATAATTTTTTGCTCTCGAATGATACCACTTTCACGAGAAATGAAGCAGTTTGAATGAGTTTATCAACAAATGTTCACTTAATGCGGTCGCTGCAGCAGAGAGGCAAAAAATCGGAAGCGGTCGCTGATTTGAATGATGTTTATCGATGTGAAATGCATGATCACAGCTAGATTGAGTTCTCGCTAACTATCACTGGTCTGAATCAAGCAGACCACGCAGATAAGAATATAGCTGCGTAAACGGCGTAAATCGGCGTAAAACTAGCCAAGGTTACTTTGAATGATGCTCATGGAAATGAAATGCGTGATCACAGTTAGATCGAGTTCTCACTGACAACACTGTCACAGTTAAGAGTCAGGCAGACTACGCAGATAATAATATAGCTGCGTAAACGGCGTAAAGTGGCGTAAAACTGGCGTAAGCTGATTTGAATGATGCTTATCGATGTGAAATGCATGATCACAGCTAGGTTGAGTTCTCACTAACTGTCACTGGTCTGAATCAAGCAGACTACGCAGATAAGAATATAGCTGCGTAAACGGCGTAAAGCGGCGTAAAACTAGCCAAGGTTGCTTCGAATGATGCCCATGGAAATGAAATGGGTGATCACAGTTAGATCGAGTTCTCACTGACAACACTGTCACAGTTAATAGAGTCAGGCAGACTACGCAGGTAAGAATATAGCTGCGTAAACGGCGTAAAGTGGCGTAAAACTGGCGTAAGCTGATTTGAATGATGTTTATCGATGTGAAATGCATGATCACAGCTAGGTTGAGTTCTCACTAACTGTCACTGGTCTGAATCAAGCAGACTACGCAGATAAGAATATAGCTGCGTAAACGGCGTAAAGCGGCGTAAAACTAGCCAAGGTTGGTTTGAATGATGCTCATGGAAATGAAATGCGTGATCACAGTTAGATCGAGTTCTCACTGACAACACTGTCACAGTTAAGAGTCAGGCAGACGACGCAGATAATAATATAGCTGCGTAAACGGCGTAAAGTGGCGTAAAACTGGCGTAAGCTGATTTGAATGATGTTTATCGATGTGAAATGCATGATCACAGCTAGATTGAGTTCTCGCTAACTATCACTGGTCTGAATCAAGCAGACCACGCAGATAAGAATATAGCTGCGTAAACGGCGTAAATCGGCGTAAAACTAGCCAAGGTTACTTTGAATGATGCTCATGGAAATGAAATGCGTGATCACAGTTTGATCGAGTTCACACTGACAACACTGTCACAGTTAAGAGTCAAGCAGACTACGCAGATAACAACATAGCTGCGTAAACGGCGTAAAGTGGCGTAAGACTGGCGTAAGCTCATTTGAATAATGTTTATCGATGTGAAATGCATGATCACAGCTAGATTGAGTTCTCACTAACTGTCACTGGTCTGAATCAAGCAGACTACGTAGGTAAGAATATAGCTGCGTAAACGGCGTAAAGCAGCGTAAAACTGGCGTAAGCTGATTTGAATGATGTTTATCGGTGTGAAATGCATGATCACAGCTAGATTGAGTTCTCCCTAACTATCACTGGTCTGAATCAAGCAGACTACGCAGATAAGAATATAGCTGCGTAAACGGCGTAAAGCGGCGTAAAACTAGCCAAGGTTGCTTTGAATGATGCTCATGGAAATGAAATGCGTGATCACAGTTAGATCGAGTTCTCACTGACAACACTGTCACAGTTAAGAGTCAGGCAGACTACGCAGATAATAATATAGCTGCGTAAACGGCGTAAAGTGGCGTAAAACTGGCGTAAGCTGATTTGAATGATGTTTATCGATGTGAAATGCATGATCACAGCTAGGTTGAGTTCTCACTAACTGTCACTGGTCTGAATCAAGCAGACTACGCAGATAAGAATATAGCTGCGTAAACGGCGTAAAGCGGCGTAAAACTAGCCAAGGTTGCTTCGAATGATGCCCATGGAAATGAAATGGGTGATCACAGTTAGATCGAGTTCTCACTGACAGCACTGTCACAGTTAAGAGTCAGGCAGACGACGCAGATAATAATATAGCTGCGTAAACGGCGTAAAGTGGCGTAAAACTGGCGTAAGCTCATTTGAATGATGTTTATCGATGTGAAATGCATGATCACAGCTAGATTGAGTTCTGGCTAACTATCACTGGTCTGAATCAAGCAGACTACGCAGATAAGAATATAGCTGCGTAAACGGCGTAAACGGCGTAAAGCGGCGTAAAACTAGCCAAGGTTGCTTTGAATGATGCTCATGGAAATGAAATGCGTGATCACAGTTAGATCGAGTTCTCACTGGCAACACTGTCACAGTTAAGAGTCAGGCAGACTACGCAGATAATAATATAGCTGCGTAAACGGCGTAAAGTGGCGTAAAACTGGCGTAAGCTGATTTGAATAATGTTTATCGATGTGAAATGCATGATCACAGCTAGGTTGAGTTCTCACTAACTGTCACTGGTCTGAATCAAGCAGACTACGCAGATAAGAATATAGCTGCGTAAACGGCGTAAAGCGGCGTAAAACTAGCCAAGGTTGCTTCGAATGATGCCCATGGAAATGAAATGGGTGATCACAGTCAGATCGAGTTCTCACTGACAACACTGTCACAGTTAAGAGTCAGGCAGACGACGCAGATAATAATATAGCTGCGTAAACGGCGTAAAGTGGCGTAAAACTGGCGTAAGCTGATTTGAATGATGTTTATCGATGTGAAATGCATGATCACAGCTAGATTGAGTTCTCACTAACTGTCACTGGTCTGAATCAAGCAGACTACGTAGGTAAGAATATAGCTGCGTAAACGGCGTAAAGCAGCGTAAAACTGGCTTAAGCTGATTTGAATGATGTTTATCGGTGTGAAATGCATGATCACAGCTAGATTGAGTTCTCCCTAACTATCACTGGTCTGAATCAAGCAGACTACGCAGATAAGAATATAGCTGCGTAAACGGCGTAAAGCGGCGTAAAACTAGCCAAGGTTGGTTTGAATGATGCTCATGGAAATGAAATGCGTGATCACAGTTAGATCGAGTTCTCACTGACAACACTGTCACAGTTAAGAGTCAGGCAGACGACGCAGATAATAATATAGCTGCGTAAACGGCGTAAAGTGGCGTAAAACTGGCGTAAGCTGATTTGAATGATGTTTATCGATGTGAAATGCATGATCACAGCTAGATTGAGTTCTGGCTAACTATCACTGGTCTGAATCAAGCAGACTATGCAGATAAGAATATAGCTGCGTAAACGGCGTAAAGCGGCGTAAATCGGCGTAAAACAAGCCAAGGTGCTTTGACTGATGCTCACCGAAGTGAAATGCGTGATCACAGATAGATCGAGTTCTCACTGACAACACTGTCACAGTTAAGAGTCAAGCAGACTACGCAGATAATAATATAGCAGCGTAAACGGAGTAAAGTGGCGTAAAACTGGCGTAAGCTGATTTGAATGATGTTTATCCATGTGAAATGCACGATCACAGCTAGATTGAGTTCTCGCTAACTATCACTGGTCTGAATCAAGCAGACCACGCAGATAAGAATATAGCTGCGTAAACGGCGTAAATCGGCGTAAAACTAGCCAAGGTTACTTTGAATGGTGCTCATGGAAATGAAATGCGTGATCACAGTTTGATCGAGTTCACACTGACAACACTGTCACAGTTAAGAGTCAAGCAGACTACGCAGATAACAACATAGCTGCGTAAACGGCATTTTTCTATAGGCACATGGTTTAGCAGCCCAGTTTTGTCCGTAGACACACGCATAACGAAACCAGATTTTTCTGTGGACACGTGGTTTACCAGCCCGAGTTTTCACCGTAGACACACGCATAAGGAGACCAAATCTTTCTATCGGCATGTGGTTTAGCAGCCCAGTTGTCGATGTTTCGATCACATTCGAGTTTGCCACACCAGTAGTATTCGTTACTCTCTAGCTTCCTTCTCGGGAGTTTAGCGTTGCTATTTTCCGGATCTGTTTTAATTGGGACTAGGTTTGCGATTCTTCATTCTCCGGGATTTCTGATCTGGGTCTGTCCCAACTGGGATTGTTCAACTTGGGACTGCCCATTTCCTGGATCTGCTCATATGGGTAAGTTCTTTTCTGGCTTGTTTACTTGGGTCTGTCACAACTGAGACTGCTCAAGATTTGGGACTGGGCTGTTCCAGGGTCTGCTCATGTGGGTAAGTTCTTTTTCCGGGACTGTTGTTCTGGGCCTGTCATAATTTAGATTATTTAAGGTTGGGACTGGGCTTTTACAGTTATAACTATTTCGAAAATTTGTGACACAGTCTGGAGCGTACGGCTGTCTCATATAGAATGAACGCAATTCCGACCAACCTCCGTGTGCGTGCACTGACGGCAACAGGTGCGCAGTTGCAAACAAGTATGACAGTTCAAGCACGGCACTGATCTTATCATGTCGTTCCGTCAGCTAAAATCTGACAGCCAACTCACCCAGCAATACGTAGTAACATATTAATCGACCCCAATTGAAATGTGACATGAAAATTTTTTCGCAATGTTCTCAAATTCGTACCGTAACAGTCTGACTGAAACTGCCTGATAAGATCACTAATCTCAGAAAAATAAATAGATCGAAAAATATCACAAAGATTCAAAAGCGAATCAGTTATTTCATCTGCCAGTGGTACATTCAGCAAAAAGTCTCCAATTTCTTCCAAATCTACTCCGGCTTTACACAATCTATGGCATATAACTTCGTGCGAAAATTGAATTGGTCGGTCGGCGTCCGATATCGCCATGTTGGTCCTGCAATCGCGAATGAATTCAGTTTGTATGACATATGTGCGATTATCCTTCAAAGCGAGTCCAAAGTAACAGATGTTTGACATAATGATCAAAGCATCACGCCGCAAGTTATTCTTGTGCATAGATTCTTCGGTCACCTTGCTGTGGTACTCAAATAAAGCATGGCTACTCCTCTTGCTCGTCTGTCAGAGAGGCCATATAATAGCACTGTATACATATATCAGTGATTGACTGTACCAGATTACATGTATTAACATAGCATGACAAAGTTTGTGTGTACACCAGAAAAACCATTTTGTATATGTTCATGACGCTGCCGAAAAGCCACTATGCTAATACACAGGATGACGAAGTTTGTGTGTACACTCGAGAGATCAGAAATCTAACCATTTTTATGTAGGCAGGATCCTGTCAAAAAGCTCCTATGCTAATACACGTAAGCTGGACAGCCCATCTGAGTGTATACTACTCACATCTCTTCTTCGGTAACTTGTGAGTCACTGAACAGTGAAATTTTTTACCTGTGACGGCCAATTACGGGCCGGACTGGGTCTCGGTTTTGACTTTTCAAATGGGACCGGGCCGGGCAGGTTTGGCCAGTCGGGTCGAGCCGGGCCGAGGTTCCTAATCCCCACCTGAATGGACAAAAAAAATTTCAACCAAATTTGGTCCGCTTCCCCTTCGCCCAAAATCCCAAAAAACACCCCCCCCAATCACACCCGATCCAAATCTCCCCCATCCGAATTTCAGTTTAAAAATCAATTTCAGTCCGCTCCTCACCAACCCCCCGCCCAAAATCCTATCATTGCCTATCCTAAAAATGAAAAACAAACCGAAACTAAACCCGGCTAATTTAGGCACCTGGGGATGTCGCAAAAATAATAATTGGCGACACAACAAAACTCCAACAACAACAGAAACAAACATCGACCCACCAAATCCCCCCAATTACCCCCGTCACTTGTGAGTAATTGAATAGTAAGATATAGTTTTGGTACCACTCACATCACTCTTCGGTCACTTGTGAGTAACTGAAAGTGACAAATAGCTTTGGCACCACTCACATCACACTTCGGTCGCTTGTATGTAACCGAACAGTGAGATATAGTTTTGGCACCACTCACAGTGAAATTTTTACATGTGACCCTCAATTTCGGGCAGGAGTGGGGCTCGGTTTTGTCTCTTTTTCCAAATTGGACCAGACCGGGCAGGGTTGGCCCCAAAAAAACAGAGCCCCTGTAAAAAGGTCGGCCTGGCCCGGCCTTACCCGATTTCCACCTCTGACATAACATGTAATCTGACCTCGTTGCGTCGTTTCTGAGCATCCTTCGTCAGCCAGCGTCCAACATTTCGGAACCACTTCTTCTTGGGCATCGCTGTTGCTGTTGTTGCCGTGCCGTTGTTGTGTTCTGTTGTCACTTTCTGTCGTTATCAATGAAATCGCTGAACAAATTCTGATTTTTGATTCTGATTTTTGTTTCTGATTCGTTGTTGAACTATGCCAGCGAATCTAAAAGAATTTAGTAGTAATCTAAAAGAATCTAGTAGATTATTTTTTCACTGACCCATTTGCGGCAGCCAGGCTTAATTTCAGGCAAAAAAACGAAAAATACACGCAAACTTGCCTTGCCCCACGGCTGGAATAGAAAAACAACAAACAAACGATAAAAAGTAGACCTTGTTGTCTAAACATACACACATACACGTGACTCACACGTGAATGAGACACGTCACCGCAGCAACAACCAATCACCGCAGGGAACGGCTCTGCTGATTGGCGAAAAATTTCAGACGGCCGTACGAGCGATACAAGCAAAGAATAAAAAATCGGGTTCCACATACCTATCCGAAATTACAAGAGCGTAAGATTGATATGCGACTCGACCGGATTCATTCAGTTTCCTGGGAGGAGATAGTGTTTGGCAGAAAATATGTCGTCGCCGGACTGCGCTTTTTTGGGTGGCTGAAAAACCACTTTCTGCTGCACTGATTGCACCCAAATTTTCAGCGCTTTGTACAGGCTCAACCAGCTCCCGAAAGCAATTAAAACATCTTCGAAAACCAAACACACGCCTTCACGCCAGCACCCCCGATTTAACACGTCAAGTATAGGAAAAAATTGGTTTATCCAGCCTGCTGATGTTTCACGCGCATGTCAAAATTTCTTTATGCCAAATGTTTTACCTACATCAAGGTGTATTTCATTTTTATTTTTACTTGAGTTTTTGCACCTCCAGTGCCAGGTGAATGCAAACGCCCGTAGGCAATGTGGCAAATCCTGTTAGAAAAACATGAAAATCTAACGTGACTTGAAATCACAGCTTCACGATGTACATGTATAAATAAGCAAAGTACAGTCGTATTGTCCAGTAAATACTGAATTGTTACAGACATTGCATACATAACATTTCGGAACATGATCGTGCAGATCAACCAGAATTTTCCATGACTCATCTGAATGGTGTGTTGGTGGTCAAGGCCTGGAACTTTAAAGGGTCTCCGCCATACATATTCGACCAAAACCAATCTCAATGAAACTTTGGACGGTGACTGGGTTTGGTCCAAAACACTCACGGCCAAGAAAATTTTTTCCCATATCAGCTCCCTGTCTGAGCCCGAAGGGCTGAAACGTAAAAAAATTGACCCTACCACCGCACCATCAAAATAAAATATCGATCTGTTTCATCAAAAGTTCGCTCAACTGTTGTGAGCATCAACTTTTTGGCCCTTTTCTGGGGACCCCAAGCAGACTTCTATGCCATAATTTCCTATTTTAACAACGATGTACCAAGGTGATATATAGCACGCCAGATAGTAAAAATGCAATTGTTGTTAATTATGTGCAAAACTATGTTGGTTCAACTGCATACTTGGAGGTACGAGCAAGAAATGAATTTTACACAAAGTTCTTAATTTTAGCAAATTTTCGCTTCCGTCATATTTATAGCCTACCCGCAGTTGTGATGGAAGTGTGGTATTGACTGTTCGATGAAGCCCCAACGTCATTGTTGTTTATCGATCAAAATCCAAAATTCTAGCTCTAACGTATCTTCAGAAAAATCGTGATCATTGAGGTCCATGCGTTGGACTTGGAACTACAACCGGGCTTGTAACCGGACCAGCGTCAACGGTGCCTTCATTTGAACGACTTCTGCCCAAGATACGTCAGAGCTAGAATGTTGGATTTTGATCGATAAACAACAATAACGTTGGGGCTTCATCGGACAGTAAATGCCACAATTCCATTACGACAGTAGGTAGGCTAAAATTGTGACGGAAGCGAAAATTTGTTGACATGGTGGATTTTGTGTAAAATTCATTTCTTGCTCGTACCTCCATGTATGCAGATGAACCAAGATAGTTTTGCACATAATTAACAACAACTATATTTTTACTATGTGACGTGCTTATATCACCTTGGTACATCGTTATTAAAATAGGAAATTATGACATCAAAGTGTGCTTGGGGTCCCCAGAAAAGGGCGAAAAAGTTGAGGCTCACAACAGTTGAGCGAACTTTTGTCGAAACTTATCAGCGATGGGAAATTGGTCTTTGATCGCTTGAATAGCACGATAAATGGGCTTTGTTACCTATTTTATAGTAAAGCTCCGTGTGTTGTCTATGTGGCCCAAAAATACAACGGAAAATTTTTTTCTAAAACTAGCGTGGTTTTGGCAAAGTGGCGCGAGCTGTGGTTGTGCCAAAAAAAGTGAGTATAATTTTAAATTAGAGTCAAGGCGTTTATGAAACATTTGTGATCAAACGGCACATTAAGAACATGCGAAACAGATCGATGTTTTATTTTGATGGTGCGGTGGTAGGGTCAAAATTTTTTCGTTTCAGCCCTTCGGGCTCAGACAGGGAGCTGATATGGGAAAAATTTTTCTTGGCCGTGAGTGTTTTGAACCAAACCCAGTCACCGTGCCAAGTTTCATTGAGATTGATTTTGGTCGAATATACAGTACCAGCTGCAATTTTTGGCTGATTGAGGCCTGCGCCTACAGCGCTCTGCAGGCGCAGGCCTCAATCAGCCAAAAATTGCAGCTGGTGCTGTATATGGCGGAGACCCTTTAAATGAGTGGGCAAACCATGCATACATACCGTGTTTCACTTCCGTACTTCCATTGCAAATCAATAATCAGTGCTCTGCTGGAGTTACACCGAATGCCAATGTATCATGGCTCCGTTACGATGCCAACTCTGATGGTCCAAGCGGCTGCTTTGCAAATTAGTTTGATGGTGTTGTGGGCTGGTGGTATGTGTGCGGGTGGTATTCTGTGCACTTTCTTAGGCAGGCAGGAGGCTAATGTTCTTCACGGTTCATTCACCCGTTCGTTTTTTCATCCAGTTTCGGGTTCCACTTCCACAGCATCCAAGGTGTGCTTCCGTCAAGCTGGTTTGATGTTGACCAATCACACGGGAATGCGCGCAACCCAGGACAATATTGACGGTTGTGTCGCATTGTGCGACGCCTTGAAGGACTGCAAGTTGGCAAACGTATTTTTCTTAGCTCAATAGATACGTTTTTTTTCATCTATTGCCTGACTGGCAGAGCCGGACAATTCTACGACAATGAGAAGTCGGCGGACAACTGCATTCTCATTAGGGACTCGTACACTCTGCAAGATTTCGCCAACAACGTTGTGTACGACAACACATCAAAAGTGACCTACTTCGATGGCATGCAGTGTGGGCAGAAATGTGAGTGTTGTTTATAGCTCCCTCCCTGTTTGAGAAGAATAAAATCAACGTTGATGCACGCAGGCGCAAGCGATCACGGTGATGAAAGTCAATGGAGTGAATGGTCAAAGTGTGAACTGAATGCGAAAGAACAGACACATCAGCAGGTGTGGCAATGAAGTGCACTTTAAATGCCCAAATGAAAAACGATCAGTTTTAAAACCTGATAACCATGCATTTTTCTCGAGTTGCAGTCTCAAAAACGGGTACGTTCATGCGAGCCCACCAAACCGGTACTCAACAAACGACCAGGTACAATATTGTGTTGTTGCATTCTTTCTTGACTCGTTGTTCCCCCGCATCCGCTTTGAATTACAGCTGACGTTGTGCGTATTTACACAGTGATCCCCACTGTCCACTCGTGTCCCACTTTATCCTTCCTGCAGAAGATTATTGTGGTCTTGCAAGTGTTTTGGGATCAGGCATACAGTGCCAGTTGCATAAGTTTATAGGTCGGATGTATTGATAGATGGCAGGAACACTTTGAAAGTCAGGCTTCGTGGCGTGAAATGTTTACCTTGCATGTGCAGCTTCAAGCTCATCTGCCTCATCGAATCTGTGCTACCGTCAGGATGGTTTGATGTTGGCGAACCACGCGGGAATGACCGCGTCGCAGGACAACATTGAGGGTTGCACCGCGTTGTGTGACGCTTTGAAAGATTGCAAGTTTGACACGCGCACATGTTCGGGCTCATGGTACTGTCGTCAAATGAAGTCGTCAAATCAAGCAATAATACATGAGCCCCAAATAAGCGCGAGACGCACACATGTGATTTGACTATTTGATTTGACCACAGTCCTTCCTATAAGAACATGTTCGTTTGGGTTTGCTTTTTCGTTATGCACAGCGATCCGTTTGTCATCCAGAGCTGGACAATTCTACGATAATGGGAAGTCGGCGGACAACTGCATTCTGATGAGGGACCCTTTCTCTCTGCGAGACTTTGCCAACAACGTTGTGTACGACGACACGTCGAAAGTGACCTACTTCGATGGCATGCAGTGTGGACATAAATGTGAGTCCTGTTTCAACCGCACTTGGAAGCATTTATTAATTCTTGATTTGTCAAACCACACACACAGGTGATGGTGATGGAAGCGAATGGTCAAAGTGCGAATTTAATGCAGAGGAACAGGCGTATCAACAGGTGATTGGTCAGATTGGTCAGACTGAGCATTCGGACTAATCTCCAAGTGACCAGAGTATTGCTTCAAGCTCCTGAAAGTGCGTAAACGTTGCGTTGAACCAAGTTCTTCATTACGCAGACTCAAACACGGGTGCGATCATGTGAACCTCTCGACGAGCAGCCAGGTAGGGTACGGGCATCGGGTGTCAAAATAGCGGCGGACAAAACAGCGTGTGACGAAACAGTGGCTCCACACAATTGTGCGGGTTTGTAACGCACGGTCAAGGTGCTGCGCAAGCTCAATGTCTATAAGAGGCAACATTGCCGCCCCGAATTCTATTAGATCGGTAATCGAGCGGGACCAGCAGGTTTGTCTCCCGCTGTTTGTGACCGTGACGCGGCAGGTTGTTCACATGAAACTCACAATCAAATTGTTGCGTAAAGCAACATCGTGTTGTTCTTTTCTCATCATTCTTCAGTGTCCACCCTGGTGAAGTGTTCGGGCGCGCTGACGATAGCCTATCGGACTGACGTTGACGACAGTGGCCGATGGACGACATCACAATTCTACATGATCCCGCCGAGACGTGGTTGTGTTGGATCGTCAATCGTTTGGATTGGAGACAAACTGATCAATGTTGACCAGAGTCAGTCTATGAGAACAAGGCTTATATTCACGTAGTCAACGCACGTTGTCAACAATAATCGCTGGCGGTGCCCAATGTCTTGCACTGTCGCTCATTCAGGGCTGTCCTGTCCCTGTCTGCGTTCACAATCAGAGTTGCCGATTTGCGTTGACCACTGGACAATTAGCCAATAACAATGGATGTTATTGGTCAGACGGTACCTTACTGTCTGACCAATAACATTGGTATTTCTTGCTTCAATGCAGCCCTCAAGGCAACCCAGACAAACAATGGATGTACATAAACGACTGTTTAGGCGGTCGAATCGACGAGTTTGTGGGCACAGAGAAGCAGTGGAAGCATGTGAAGGACGCCGAGCCTCCTCCGTTGATTTGTTTGTCTCCATCTCGGAATTGTGTTCTACTTTTAGCTGATGCGCAATCGTACAAAATGCGTCCGAACTCCCAAAAAGCAAGCATCCGCATCTGAAAACGCACCGTCGTTTTTGAGCGAGCCTTTATTCTCGCTCGCAATCCATACATCAACAGAGCACTGAAACCCAACAATAGCCAATATCTGTATCAAAATGCCACTTGTTTATCTGACTGTTTTGCACCTTGTTTGCGTTTTCTGAAATGATGTCTTGTGACAACCGGTTCCTATCTCTCTTTTTGTTGATTTTAGCCCTGACGAGGACACTATTGAGTGTCGAAAATTCGGCAATGTATTCTGTGTATTGGAATTTGGTGCTGTTCGTCTCTCAAAGACACACAACAACAAGATTCATTACGTCAGAAATGTAGTGCAGCTCAATATTAAACCGACACACAAAGTCTCAATCTCAACAGTGAAAACAGAATGTAAAGCACACACAGACAGAACAGACCGTCAGCTTATCAGAAGCAGGGTTGGATTAAAAAAAAAAGTAAAAATTTTTTTGTAAAAAAAAATTTTTTTTTTAAAAAAAAAAAGTTGGCCACTTTTTTTATTTTAAAATTTTAAAAAGTAGGTCCACTTTTTTTTATTATTTTTCCCCTTTTTTTTCGTTATTTTCTCACTTTTTTAACGTAAAAATGTATGTTTTCATGCGTTTTATTGCTCATCATTCTCAAAAAATCGCCTGCGGCGCTTATATTTCAGTTTAAAATGGCGTTGTAATGGACTCATACAGTTCCCAGACATCCCAACAATCGCTGCACGTATAATATAGGACACCCCATACCGTATACTGTGCAGTTATTGAGCTATCGACGTAAGCTATCGACAGACTCCACTTTGCTCGCCTATTTGCAGTTGTGTGGATTTGTCATTTGTTGCTTTTGTCACACAACATGAGTGTGGTGTAACTCTTTATCTCTATTTAAATTTATCCCCAAATTCACAAACAGAAGGTTGGTCTTCCCTTTGTCATATATGCCCACAGAGTTACCTTCGGGCGGGTTCTCAAAGTTATGACCAAATGGGCTAGATCGCAGGTGATCGACATAAACATGCAAGTCAGTGGAGAAGTTCTCTTTAGTGTCCCTCAAAACATACCTAAGTAACATGATTTCAGAAATTTCATTTTTCTAGAAACCAATTTTTTGGGGGTCCGGAATAAAAAAAAGTGATTTTTAAAAAAAAATTTTAAAAAGGTTTTTTTTTTTAAAAAAAAAAAGTTCGATAATAAAAAAATTTTTTAATCCAACCCTGATCAGAAGCATTACACATGCATTATTCAGCCAAAACATGTTCTTTAGAAATCACACGCTCAAGAACACCATGCCGTTTCATGGAGAACTGCCGGTTCTCCACAAGATAGGCCAAAAATGTGACCGAAGCGAAAATTTGTTAATATGGTCGAGTTTGTGTAAAATTCATTTCTTGCTCGTACCTCCAAGTATGCAGATGAACCAACACAGTTTTGCACATAATTAACAACAACTATATTTTTACTATCTGGCGTGCCATATGTCACCTTGGCACATCGTTATTAAAATAGGAATTTGTGACATAGAAGTGTGCTTGGGGTCCCCAGAAAGGGCTAAAAAGTTGGGACTCACAACAGTTGAGCGAACTTTTGTCGAAACTTATCAGCGATGGGAAATTGGTCTTTGATCGCTTGAATAGCATGATAAATTTGCTTTGTTACCTATTTTATAGTAAAGCTCTGTGTGCTGTCTATGTGGACCAAAAATACAACGAAAATTTTTTTTTGTAAAATTAGCGTGGTTATGGCAAAGTAGCGCGAGCTGTGGTAGTGCCAAAAATGTGAGTATAATTTTAAATTAGAGCCAAGGCGTTTATGAAACATTTGTGATTAAACGGCACATTAAGAACATGCGAAACAAATTTGATCTACATGGTTATGTGCTCTTTGAGAAGAGACGAAATGAAAATGGTGGCGGCGTTGCTACGTATGTTCGCAAGAATTTGAATCCATATCTTCCAAAGTATAGCAACTCCAGCATCAAAGACTTGGAAGTATGCCTGTGCGCAATCACTGTTGGAAAATCCAAAATCCTTGTACTAAATGGCTATCGATCCCCAACACCTACTGGGCCTCATGCTTGTTCCACCAATGACTTTGTTGATGGTGTTACCTCGTTTCTGAGTCAAATTGATGGTAAATACGACCACTACATATTTGGAGGCGATTGGAACTGTTGCTGTCTGACCGAAAATGAATCAGCAGACCTACTGGTGTCATTAAAGGAATATGACTTAGAACTAAGAGTCACGGAACCAACACATGAAAAGCGTTTGCTCGACGTGTTATTTGTGTCTGAAACGTTAACAACAAAAGTTCAGCTCAATACACCCATTGAAAAAAGTCATGCTGTTGTGTCAGCAAAAGTTATCATCTCCGACCAAGGTGTTAACAACAGACAATACTCCCGGGTGCCTATGTATCACCAGACAGACTGGAACTACGTTAGAGAAGTAATCACGGCAAAGAATTTGCCAAAAATGGTGACGGAAGCTCCTAATGTCAATGCTGCACTTCAGCGGCTCAACAACACGATAACGTTCCACGTTAACCAAAATACAAAGTTCAAAACATTCCCAGTTACGAACAAACCAAAGCGGGAGCCATGGATTACCCGTGACCTCGAAAAGCTAACGCGGAAGAAAAACCAAGCATATGCTAATTGGCTAAAAACCACAAAAAGAGACAAACGAAAAACATATGCTAATTCGCCAAAATTTTACAAAGTCAAAAAACTGAAGGCGCAAGTAAAGAAGTTAGAAAGCCAATGCAGGAAAGACTTTAACGCCAATACGTTCAAAAAAGGACTGCAAGAACGTGCTGTTTGGCAACATGTCAACGCAGTACAGGGAAAAATCAAATCTGACATCCCTGCTTTGCACAACAAAGATGGACAGTTAATTACTGATGAAGTGTTGAAGGCAAGAGAATTTCGCAAACACTTTGCAAGTGTCTGGAATAAAACAGACCAACCTGGGAGGGAGCCAATAGGGCAGTTGGAGTGCCCTGAGACTGAACTATGTGACGTGGAATTTGTCAAGAGCTTTCTTTCGAAATTGAAACTCAATAAATCTCCTGGCATCGACGAACTAAAACCTGTTGTACTCAAGGAGTTGGCTCCGGCAATAGCACCTGCACTGTGCTGTCTAATTAGACGATGCCAGAAAGAATGTACTATACCAGATGAGTTCAAAGAGTCAATCACAGTTCCCATTCCTAAAGTACCACGCTCTCAACACTTTAATGACTACAGGCCGATAAGTCTGTTAGGGCGGACTTAGGTAGAACACGGAATCCGGAAATATTTCCGGATTCCGATTTCCGGATGACTTTTTTTATTTTTGCGTTTTCCGGAAATATTTCCGGAAAACGCAAAACCAAAATTTCAGCCGGAAACCGGAATCCGGAAATATTTCAGGATTCCGGATGACTATTTTATTTTTGCGTTTTCCGGAAATATTTCGACCAAACAGCACGCAGAAACTGCTGTTCGGAGTTGTCGTTGATGTGTTCGCTCCTTGTTATACAGTTTTATGCACCTGATAAATACATACTATACATTACAATAAGCTGCGCCGCATGACCTTTGTTGCTGATTTGTTTAAATTACATAACACGATCTAGGGATACATTGCTTTTTCAAACCAATCACTTTTTTAAGTATTTGGTGCAAATTTATTGTAAGCGATGTGACTTCTGCTCCAGATTTACTACCTTGTTGTTTTTAACTGCATTTTGTTCACGAATGTGAAACGTCATTTTAGTCGCATATGACGAGATATGCATCGTAACAAACAAATGAACAGATAAATTGCAGATGTAGGTAGGTACAAGGGCGAACTTCTGCTAACCTACAACCAAACTCTTCGATGAACAGCAAGGTACGGTAGGCAAAATGTGCGGGTGGTGCAGGTGAGCGAGTAACTTGATTAAAAAGTTTGCGACAATACAGGACAGATTGTTTCATAGTCATGTAATACAGTACAGGCTGATTTCCATAACTGTTATCACCATGTTGAGGTCTGTTCAAAATATTTGGCATTACCGTATAAAAATGTTCACCAATTTGATCTGTCCTCCGCTAGAAAACTTTATTTCAGCAATAACCCAACTAAATTGATCATTTTTCATTGAGACGACACAATGCGTATAATCTGTTGATTATATTTCGACATAGTGTATAAGCCCCATTCAGCGATGTTTGGAGCGGGCTGGGTCGACGCCATTCGAAATGAATGTTTCAGGCATTGCCAACTCATTCGCAGAGCCATTGAACATTGTTGGTGCTGTGCGAGGAAAGGCCACGTGTTTTTGCGCCCCGCGGCAAGCAATGTTCAATCGGACTTTTGCCTGAGTTAGCAATGCTTGAAACATTCATTTAGAATGGCGTCGAGGCCCGCTCCAAACATCGCTGAATGGGGCTTATACACTATGTCGAAATATAATCAACAGACTATACTAATCCATCAATAATAAACAAAAGACTCAACGACAGAACGACAATGTAGACAATCATTACCATGTGCGTTTTAAATTCCTATTGGACATAAATATTCTTCGTTCGTTCGAGGTACCTGATGACTTGACGACCAGATTTCATTTCCGGAAAACGCAAAACCAAAATTTCATCCGGAATCCGGAATCCGGAAATATTTCCGGAAAACGCAAAACCTAAATTTCATCCGGAAACCGCAATCCGGAAATATTTCCGGAAAACGCAGGTGGTGTTCTGCATCCGGAAATAGTTTATTATTTTTGCATGTTATTATTTCCGGATTCCGGATTCCGG